>JAWZYV010014122.1:0-88645 GCA_038373885.1 Cheiracanthium punctorium
TTGATCTACAATGCTCACGTTAAGAACTGCCATGTTGGAGTGCAGATGCTTTTGAATATCCTTAGAGAAAAGTATTGTATTTTGCATGGAAGGAAAACTGTAAAACGATTGTTACCTGTGTTATTAGTAAAAGATTTAGCTCCAAAAATATCGAAACTATAACTCCCCCACTTCCTGAAAATCGTGTGAAAGATGCAGCAGTATTCCAAATTACCGGCGTAGATATGACTGGTCCGCTATTTAAGACAAGAAAGGATGGGTACGGATTAAACAGTTAAAATTTTTTTTTATTTGGGAATACCTTATTCCCCCGTAGACGATATATATTTCGGTTACACATAAACACATAACCATCATCAGTCGTTTCTGGATCTCACACTAATGGCGGCTTCCTCTTCAATCTCTTCTCTCTTCTTCCGGAACTTTCGATGAATGACGTCATCCCATGATCGGTCGATTGTATGAAGCGCATCGTTGATACTGCCATCTGTCGTCACTGACTGATGATGGTTATGTGTTTATGTGTAACCGAAATATATATCGTCTACGGGGGAATAAGGTATTCCCAAATAAAAAATTTTAACTGATTAATCCGCCGTATTAAATAATGTTTTATAAGTTTTTATGATGGGTACGGATTTTTACTTGCGCCGTGTATAGAGCAGTTCATTTTGAACTAGTTGCTTCAGCTTCAACGAATGCTTTTCTGATGGCATTTAGAAGATTTGTGTATCGCAGAGGAAGATGCTCAACTGTATATTGTGACAATGGCTCCAATTTTGTCGGGGTTGCTAATTCGTTGAAACATTTGGATGGGATCGTATTCAAAAGCATGGAGCTGGTTAATTGTAGGGACGGGGCAGTGACTGCTTGTGATAAAATTAGTAGTGGACCACCCACACACCCTTTTTTAACAAGATGTTTTCACTGCATTCATCCCAATAAAAAGATCAGAGAAGAAAATTTACGATGTTTCTAGAGCTTGCTGTTTGTAAAGTTCGCGATTTCCTCTTCAGGCAATAGGATTTTTCTTATCTTAAAAGAAAAGAAATAATTGCTTTTCTAGTACTCTTTAAAGAACATAAAATGTTTAGTTTTACGCTCAGGAACAAAAATTAAAAATAAATACATCTCTTTATTATTAAAGGAAAAGAATGTTCCTCGATGCCTGCGTTCATTCGGCTAGGTGGTGGGGCTCAGATTTTTCCAGAGGGGGCTGAGCCTATGGCCCTGTTCAAGGTCAATGCCTTTTGGATTTTGTAACGCCCCCGCTACATTTGAACAGAAACTGTATTGCGAGGCCTTTCATCTAAAACCTGCTTAATTTTTTAGATGACATTATCATAGTAGGAAAAACGCTTGAAGAACATTTGAATAATATTCGTAAAGCATTCTTGAGTTTAGTAAAATCCAAAGAAATGCAATTTTTTTCCTTAAGGAGGCTGCTTATTCTTGTCATACTATTTCAGCAGAAGGAGCTAAAACAGATTCACAAAATATGAAAGCAGTTGTCAATTGGCCTCGTCTAGAGACAGTGCGCGATCTCCAAAGTTTTCTGGAACTGTACACTTATTATTGTCATTTAGTAAGGAATTTCTCAACATTGGTTCCACTGTAGAAGCAAATTTAAAGACACATTCACATCAATAAAATAATCAGAATTCTGAAACTGAAAAAAATCATAGCTAAATTCATGTATTATAATGAGATCCAATCACGTACATATATTTAAGCAAAATTTTCTTCCCGCTTTATAGATATAATTGACAAATGCTTCGTATCTGAATTAGAAGGACGGTAGCAATCTTTATTTCAGGAATAAAAACTAAAGGGAAAAGAGTAGGGTGACCAGATTTATGAAGAAAGAATTGGGGACAAACCATCATCATCAACATTGGCACGACAGCCCTTTGGGGGCCTTCGCCTTCTTCAGAAGTCTTTCCCATTCCACCCTTTTCCCTGAAATGGACCTCCATTTTCTCACTTTCAGTTTGGCAAAATCCTCATCTAGGCTATTCCTCCATCTTTTCTTAGGTCTTCTTCTAAGACCTCTTTTCAGAAAGGAGGATCCTCTTTTTAGAAATTTCACTCTTTTACAGAAAGGAGTGAAATTGAAGACCTTAAGAGCAGTTCTCTCAGCACTCATTCTCAGAAGGCGACCTGCCCATCTCATTCTACTCAGTTTTATGTATTTAATAATGTCATCATCTTTATAGATTTTTGTACATTCAATGCTCTTCTCAAAATAGCTTCTATTTACACACACAAAAAAAAACCACTCAAAATGCTGGTGTTAAACGATAAAATAAATAAAGACTTTGTGAAAAAAAAAAAAACACCCAAATCAAGTGTGTTTTTTTCACAAAGTTCTTGTTTATTTTAGCTTCTATTTATTCACATAGAGCATTATTAACATTCAAAAAGGAAAGGAAAAACAGGATTGATTCCTTATTAAATTAGGAAGAATTTTTTTTTTTTTTTTTTTTTCCAATGGCCAGGCAAAATTCAAAGAACTAAAGGTTACAACAAAGAAATAAACTACAGAACAAGAATAGACCGAAGTCATTGCCTAAGAAGTGATCTTGCCTCCCGATATCTCGCTTCCTCCGTTGAGCAGCGAAGAGCCCCACAAAGGGGCAGATGGTCCCTGTTCATTACTCTTCTCCAGAGCCCAATTGTTGTTTTACATTTTGGGACAAACTGTAAAAAATTTTGAAATTGGGGATTGTCTCCTAAAATGGACGTTCTGGTCACCTTAGGCAGGGGCGTAGCCAGGGGGGGGGGATATCGGGATTTATCCCCCCCCCCGAAAAATTTTCCTGGCTACGTGCCTGACCTTAGGGGGGAAAAAAATTCTTGACGCAATTGGTCACTCCCGCTCTCTAGTAATTACAATAGAGCTCAGTGAATAAAGTTGAACTCGGTTTCAATCGATCTATAGTTATCAAATATTCGAATTTTGTTTACCATTATTTGTTGTTTGTGCGTTTAAAGCTAATGACCGAATAACTTGGTTAAGTAGCAAACATGGTAGCAAACCTCTTGTAAATTTTTCTTATGCATGCGCGGTATCGTAGTACGGTGGTAGGTGGTAGTATGTAAAACTACGTTCACAAGTAAAGTTTTCAAACGAACCATGTTTATCTTTTCTTATGAGTGTTTCCCGTTTATGTCATGTTATCTTATCTAAGTTTTTTTATCACGATTTTAAGAAAGAATATGTTATCGTGTTTTTCTTCAGTTGAAGCTGTAAAAGTATTTCTTTGCAAAAATTAAATATTTCTTTAAAATGACTTCTAAAGGCAGTGTTGGAGTTGTTGGAAGGTATTTATTTTAATCTGTATTGCCAAAGGAATTAAGCTCCGTTTCGTATCTCTCAGTATTACACTTCCTTACCTGTTGAATCTTATATATGGTGGTGTTTTCTATAATTCTTTTTTTGTTCAAGGACATGAAATTATAAATGTATTTTTCTTCCCAACCAAAATTATAAGTATTTTTTAAACTAATGCTATTCTAAGTTTGATTATTTTCATTACTGGTTATTTAATAATTATAACCAATATTATTTTTTCAAACCAGTAAAAATATCAAGGTCAGTAGTTTGAAGGCAGGTGAAGTGCTATATTGTTGATTCCTCGTAAACTTCAGTGAGACTGATCTTTAAAAAGTAACGCATGTCTTAAAAAGTTATCAAAATCAACAAATTATGCTAAGGACTTAAGAAAATTAAAGTTTTTGTTTATTCACAAGTAGCATTTATGTAATCATATAAATGATTGTAAACTTTTAAAGTTAAAAGAAAAAAAAGTGTCAGAATAATGCTGGATGACATATGCAGTAAAAAATTGTATGTTTGAAACAATATATAGATTGTAAAATATAGTTTCCTTTATAATTATATTAATATTATATATATATATATATAGAAAATTAAATGGAAAACACCCCCCAAGCCAGTCATTTTTAATACAACAAAAAAATTACAAAAAAATGTAAAATGCATTGTCCTCTTCAGAGGGGGAAATGCACAATAGTACACCATAGGTTTCGAACTCACAGCCTGAGATTTTGCCAAGGTATTGTATTGTATTCAAGACTGTAGTTTGTAAAGATTGATTGAAAAGTATTAAAACAGTTTAAATATATTTATAAAAGTGTACAAAATTAACTGTAATAGGCAAATCTCAGAGGTGTGACTCCCCCTATTCCCCCTAGTTCGAAACCTATGGTGTACTATTGTGCATTTCCCCCTCTGAAGAGGACAATGCATTTTACATTTTTTTGTAATTTTTTTGTTGTATTAACAATGACTGGCTTGGGGGGTGTTTTCCATTTAATTTTCTATATATTATTAAACGCATGTTTTCTTTTATGCTGCTTTTTTAAGCGCTGGATAGCATGTGAAGCAACTACAATTTTGTTGTAATTTTAATTACAGTGCAACTATATATATATATATATATATATATAGACACATACCGTCGGACCTCCATTTAATGAACTTCTATTTTGTGAATCTTTCCTGGGAACCAAGAACATTTTATGAATTTCTTCGTAAAAAAACCCTCCAAATAGCGAAATTCATTCTCTATTTAAAGAAGTTTTTCTTTTTGTGATAGGGTTTAACTTTTTTTTTTTTTTTCGCTGTTTCTCAGTATTTCTGAACATTACAAGCTTATTTTGTTCTTTTACTACATTTCATTTTTATGAGTGACCTTGAACTGGTTTCACCAGGTGTCTTAACTGAGAGTAGTAAAATCGCTGTTGAAAAACAGACAGAATTAAGACTTTTTCAGCAATTAAGGATCATGAATTTAACTATGTCCAACACGATAGTACTGTGACACAAATGATAGTAATGTGCACATGCTAGTAATGTATTCTTAATTTACTTATTATTATGAATACTATAATTACAGGGTGGTCGAAAAGAAGTTTCCCAACATAATGACCTCTAGCTGCCGTTCTATTCAACCTATCGACATGAATTTTCAGATATAGCTTTTTGAAGGTATGTGCTCGAGATCCTGTGAGCGACAAGTCAATAGCGCTAACAGTTACAGTTAAAGTGAGTAGAAACTTGAGATTTTCCATTGGCAACACCCAGTTTTTTTTTCTCAAAGTGTTCAGCGCACTCCAAAACCCCTAAAAACACTTTGGAATGGAAATTCTGACCTAAAAATGGAGCCGTAATCGCCGCGCCGAGCCTGAGCGTTGGAAGCTGGGCACCAATCGTTGAGACCATAGAAAGGACTGAAACAGTTTCATTGGGCATTTTCCGCATGTGTGCCATCACATGCAATGACACATTGCATTTGGGAGACTGTGGACAGTGCAGCCGAATGCAGCATTTCTTGCAATCTATCGTCTGATTGAATCTTTCAATTCTGGCAAATTTTGAGGATTGCACGTGTAAACTCTGGATTTCAAATAACCCCAGAACCAGAAATTCATGGCGGTAAGGTTGGGTGATCGCGGAGGCCACACAAATGAGAAATTGCAAGAAATAACGTGATCACCGAAATGTTTAGTGAGGACCTCACACGGACATCGCGATATGCGGAGATGCGCCGTCTTGCATGAAAGTAACTTCGTTTAAGAGATTCTGCTACTGCAGATGAAGTGCTCATCTCAGTAGCTTTAAGACAGTCGTTTTTGGCAAATCGAGGACACGAGCCGTGCCTCTGGCAGTTTATCTTGCATCTGAAGTTAAAGTGCGGTGCACTTCAATTACGACATCCTCCGGGGTTGCTGGCCTTCCTGATCTCGGTCTATCGCAAGTGCAGTCAGTCTCTTTGAACTTCTTCACCAACTTCAATAAAGTCAGGTGGGAGCATGGGCCACGTCTTGGTCATGTCTACAACAGTAAATTCGTAAGGCTTCAGTAGCATTCATTCCATTCTGATAAAACAATTTGGACTATATTCCGTATACGGTGCCTTGTTTACATGTCAATGGTTTGTTTACAAATCATTGGCGAACAATCTGACGCGAGAGTGAGCGATGCACCGCCAACTGCCGGTGGTAGTTGTGACTGGCAACCATAAAGAATACGTGTTTCGTCAGGTTTGGGAATTTGAAATTGTTTGTGTTATTGATGGAAGGGAATGAAATGTGTTATGTTAATATAAGAAAAGAATTTGTGGGTGTTTGTTAGAAATATAGTACGTTATAAGCCGGTGGGTGTTGGGGACATTTCTGAGCGGTTATTTACCAAAAAAATAGAGGTAAGTGTTCTTTTTTAACGAATCTTTCGATGTTTAAGGTTTTTAATGTGAATTTTAAATTGATATTTGAAGTGTTTATGTTTTCGTAAGTGCTATTTACGTGCTATTCTAATCATACTGACTTTATAAGAGGTGTACAACTAGGTTGTTTAATCCACCGATGTTTTTTTGAGTTGAAAACGGGCCAGTGTTTGCCCAGTTTACATTAGCTGTACAACTAGGTTGCTTAGTTCACTGTTGTTGTTTTTTTTTAGTTAAAAACGGTCCACTGGTTGCGTAGTTTACATAGCTGTACAACTAGGTTGCTGAATCCACTGAGGTTTTTTTAGTTAAAAACGGGCCACTGGTTGCCTAGTTTAGATAGCTGTACAGCTAGGTTGCTGAATCCACTGAGGTTTTTTTAGTTAAAAACGGGCCACTGGTTGCCTAGTTTAGATAGCTGTACAGCTAGGTTGCTGAATCCACTGAGGTTTTTTTAGTTAAAAACGGGCCACTGGTTGCCTAGTTTAGATAGCTGTACAGCTAGGTTGCTGAATCCACTGAGGTTTTTTTAGTTAAAAACGGACCACTGGTTGCCTAGTTTAGATAGCTGTACAACTAGGTTGCTGAATCCACTGAGGTTTTTTTAGTTAAAAACAGACCACTGGTTGCCTAGTTTAGATAGCTGTACAACTAGGTTGCTGAATCCACTGGGGTTTTTTTAGTTAAAAACGGACCACTGGTTGCCTAGAATGACTAGTAAACATGGCGACAGTCGCTGGAGCTTGGCGGTCGCCAAGCTCCAGCGACTGTCGCCATGTTTACATGGGGTGGGCACCGGCTTGTATGATTTTACCAACAATTTTACCAGTTCACCTCGAACTTTCCCTTCCAAAGGCATGTTTTCAGCATGAAAGCGAACTTCCGATTCCTGTGCAACATTCCCATCCTGCTTTTAACCAGTTTCTTAAGTTAAAGAGCTGGTGAAGGTTCTTCTATGATTGGCCGATTGGTCAATGCTCTGTAAATGCAAATTTGATTTAAACCAATTAAACATGATGTTCTTGGAAGGCCTTTCTGTTGCAGCCAGCGATTGGTGCCCGGCTTACATTGCTCACGCTCGGCACAGCTGCGGAAGGCGCAGGGAAACTTGTTTCTCCCAGACACGAGTCCTCTCTCTCTCTGCCATTATCGCTCTCTCTCCCTTTTTCGCCCGTTCCCAGAGCTGTTTCAGGAGCTCATTACGGCTTTGGAATGGAAATTCTGACCAAAAAAAAACAAAGTGTTTTTAGGGGTTTTGGAGTGTGCTGAACACTTTGAGACCAAAAAAAACTGGGTGTTGCCAATGGAAAATCTCGAGTTTCTACTCACTTTAACTGTAACTGTTAGCACTATTAACCTGTCGCTCACAGGATCTTGAGTGCATACCTTCAGAAAGCTATATCTGAAAATTCATGTCAATAGGTTGAATAGATCAGCCGCTAGAGATCATTTTGTCGGGAAACTTTCTCTTTGACACCCTGTGCATTAAAATTCATTAATTTTATCGTAAAATGATTTACTTAAAACCGAAAATGGGATGTAATTTCGGACTTTTTTTGTTTCTTCTTGCTGATTTCTTTTTGACAAGTAAAGAAAAATGCAAATTGTTATTATTTATTCTTAAAAAGTGTGAATAACTACTTTTTTCAATAATATTTAGTGTTTATTAATTTAAAATCAGTTGATATATATATATGAAACATAACAGCATTGGGCAGAGCTGGAAAGGCGAGGCAGCTCAGTCAAAACACTGGCTGAGAATAATACTGTAAGCGGGTGTCGGTTGAGTTGGCGACTTTGTTTTTGTTCTCCGAAGGGTTGCTAAATAGCTAATCTCGATTGGCAACACTGCCAGGCTTTTTTACCACATATGGTAAGCTTTGGCGACACATCTCACTTGGCGATGGATACCCGCTTACGGTATTATTCCCCACTGGCTTTAAGCTCGGAGCTGGACATCATTGAAAAGACCAGCCGCCCGCTGCTGGAACTTGGAGTGGACTCTAAGGTAGGGAGCTGTAGGCATATGGAATGAACCACTCCGGGATTTCGAAGACATATTTTTATTTAGTTTTCACACAGTTTTACATTGTGACTGAAGTCACGTAAAAGCCCCTCTCCGAGCTGTATTTCAAAATATATAAACTCGGATCACGTGTTCTATAAAGTATCGCATGTTCGAAAGGAGGTGCATTTATTGGTTATTTAAATGCCTGTATCTCCTAGTCTTAGGAAATTCTTGCTAGGTGTGGTGCCAGAAGACCGTGAGAAAGAGAGGAGATATATTATTTGTGTTTAAATTAAATTTAGATCCTGATACAAATCATTTGTTTAAAACAAAAGTTACTATACCCTAAAGGATTTTGAAGCAAGCAAATAGAAATTTAGAATTTTGAGAGGATGTTTAATTTTATATGTTATATATATATATATTCAATTTACACATTAAAAAATTTCTAGAAAAATTGTGTTGTTTTGTATTATTGTTGAGTATATAGTTACTTCCTGATAATAGGAATAAGTCTTGATATAACTTGCTTGTATTTTAAACTGAAAATAAGTCTTGAATATTATTAAACTCTATGTAAATTTTTATTATCTTATTTTTTAGTTGTGTGTATTAAAATATTTTAACTTTTTCAGTGGTTTTATCGGAAGAGGGTGGTGTATGCTTTTTGCTAGTGTAGGCTATAAAGTGAAAGTATTTGATGTGGATCCCAAAAAGATTGACGAGGCCTTGGAAGATATCCAAGCACAGCTAAAAAAACTGGAAGACACTGGTTATTTGAGAGGAAACTTGACTGCTGAGCAACAATTTAGTCTTATATCAAAATGCACCACTTTAGAAGCTTGTGTTAAAGATTCGATTCATGTTCAGGTATATTGAAGATCAGGTTTTCTGGTTAAACTTGTGGATCTTGAGGCTTCATAAGATTTTATATAATCCTTTTTCACTAACATTACAGAAATAATAAAACACTTATAACTTTAACTAAATGATGTAAAAGCAGGGTTGTTAAATTCCTGAGTTTTTTCAGAAATAATTTAATTTTCAAATCTCATTGATTGGTCTTTCGTTTATTTCCAAAATAACTTCAGTTTACATTTTTAATAATATCGTTTGCTATACATATGCATTATCTAAGATTTTATTAACTATTTTTTTCTAAATGATTGTTTTCTTTAGTTTCCAGCCCCA
Source organism: Cheiracanthium punctorium (assembly GCA_038373885.1). NCBI lineage: Eukaryota > Metazoa > Arthropoda > Arachnida > Araneae > Cheiracanthiidae > Cheiracanthium > Cheiracanthium punctorium. Next base: position 9,451 of record JAWZYV010014122.1, read on the forward strand.
ACTAAGAGTTGTATGAGAATGTAGGAGAAGGTGGGATAGATTGTCTAAGGAATAGGTTGTCACACAAAATTTTTGGCAATATACATCAATAAACATTGTTTGAAATAGATAGTATCCATTCAATAGAATCAAAATCTTTTTCTATAGTTGACACTATGCAGGGTATCAACTGGTGACTGAAAAGGCAACCTTTGCTACTAATGCATTGCTACTAAAGATTGGGTGACTTTTTTGATCAAAAAACGTCATTATCATACTATTTTCAAGTTTTGGGTTATTTGTGCCTTACTCCAGGCAACTAAATTGAAAATCAGATTTCAATTTTTATGGACTGCCTTTTCTTTTCAAAGTTGCACAATTGATCGTTCATCAAACATTCTAATCTATTTTTGGTAAAATCATACAAGCCGGTGCGCACCCCATGTAAACACGACGACAGCCGCTGGAGCTTGGCAACCGCCAAGCTCCAGCGACTGTCGCCAACCATTTTGCACGATCAGCAAAGTATTTTAACACATTAAAATTGCACATATATTCCACTTACAAAAACATTAAAACAAAATACAACGCCCATATTTAACCAAAAGAACGTCTGCAAATTCAGTAACAGTCAATTTAAAATGAGCAAACAGTGGACCGTTTTTAACTAAAGAAAATACAGTGGATTAAGCAACCTAGTTGTACAGTTATGTAAACTATGCAACCAGTGGATCGTTTTTAACTAAAAAAACCTCAGTGGATTCAGCAACCTAGTTGTACAGCTAATGTAAACTGGGCAAACACTGGCCCGTTTTCAACTCAAAAAAACATCGGTGGATTAAACAACCTAGTTGTACACCTCTTATAAAGTCAGTATGATTAGAATAGCACGTAAATTGCACTTACGAAAACATAAACACATCAAATATCAATTTAAAATTCACATTAAAAACCTTAAACATTGCAAAGATTCATTAAAAAAGAGCACTTACCTTTATATTTTTTTAAGTAACAGCTCAGAAATGTCCCCAACACCCACTGGCTTATAACGTAACACCAGCATTCTTTCTTTTATTTAGCTGTTATATTCACACTATATTTCTAACAAACACGCATGAATTCATTTCATATATTAACATAACACATTTCATTCACTTTCCATCAATAACAGAAACAATTTCAAATTCCCAAACCTGATGAAACACGTATTCTTTATGGTTGCCAGTCACAAATACCACTGGCAGGTAACTTCATTTTGGCGGTGTATCGCTCACTCTGGCATCAGAGTGTTCGCCAAGGATTTGTAAACAAAAACATCGATATCTAAACAATGCACCGTATACGGAATATAGTCCCTATTTTTTAATCATACTATAAAAATAAATGTACTATATGCTCTGTTATATAACACATGAAGTTTTTTAATTTATCATTTTATTCCTTCCTTCTTAAATGAAGCTAAAGGATGTATGTCGATTTATTAACTACAAAATCATACAAAAATGCTATTATTTTGGCAACTAAAATTAAGAAAATGGCTTTTAAAATGGTGACTTTTTTATGTTGGTGAAGCTACTAATGATACTATTTTTGCATCCTGACATTGGTGGACACCCTGCATTATATCTTTGTTAATTTGCTTTGCTTAATGAAATGATGTTCTGGGCGATATTATTTTGGATTTAGGTCTATCTTGATATTTTGTGTATAAATCTGCTGTAATAGTGAAAATGTTGTGACCACTGCACAAATTGTAACAAGTGAATGAAGATTTGAAAATTCAGTACAATAAAAGTGTTATGTAACCAGTAGCTTAGCCACAAAAAAATTTTAGGGGGGGTTTAGGCACTGATGTAATGGATAATCTACATTATAGATCGCATTCTTCATGTCAATAATGTTAGAGTATAAAATATTTTTTCCATATCTACAATGCCACCTATTCTCTCCTATGAAGCACTGCACCGGGGGAGCAAGCTCTCACTACTGGTTCCTTTGGAGGATGTGACGTCACTCCCTCCCCCTTCTCTCCGAGCGTAGGCGAAGGGTTGTGTATGTATTTTTTTCTTCCCTGTTCTCCCGGCGGATGCGCGATGGGATAGCAGCTTTGCTCAAAGCTTACTGAATGTTTTTATTGTTATGTATGTTAATTGTTTCGTGACATATCTTTATTAAATGTATGTTCTCCAAACATGGATTTGTGTTTCGTCAGTGATTACTTCCAGTACCTCACAAATAATAGAATTCTGCTAAATTTTAGGAGGCTTCTGACACCCAACCCCCCCCCCTCGCTACGCCACTGTATGTAACAGCATTTTTCAGCCCTTCTTTCCCAAATTGTCCATTTGGTTAAACTCCTCCCCCTCACCTCTTTGGGAATTATGTAATTTATAGAAGCCTCCTATATTTCTTAATACTCATAAATTTCTGATCATAATCATCTGATTTGATTTCTGTATCCAATATTTGTTCATCCTTTCTTTATGTTCATTATATGAATGATCTGAAGCAGTGACTCCCAACCTAAATCCGAAAGAAATTAGTACAAATAAAATTGTGAAATATTCACAAATATATGAACTTTACTTGAATTCTTATTTTTAGAGTTTTGAGAAGTGGTAATTTTTGAAATTAGATGTATGCAAATCAAATTATCGCTTTTAACTTTTTAAACTTGTTAGTTAACTTTATGTTAGTAATGGTATTATGCATTACTTTATTTTTGCCAATGAGATTGCAGACTACTAAGACCTTAGATTTCTAAGCATTTCTGTACTATATATATTTTTTAGGCTTTTCTATTGTCTCATATCTTAATATCAGTGATTTCTCACTGGAATGAATTTGCATTCAAAATGGTTTATGCTTTCTTTATTTTTTAGGAATGTGTGTTTGAAAATGTTGATTTAAAAAAGAAAGTTTTTCAAGATATGGATGCATTTGCATCCGGTGATGTTGTTCTGTGTAGCTCTACAAGTTGTTTTCCAGCTTCTTCATTTTCTGAAGACCTTGCTCACAGGTCTCAAGTAATTGTAGGCCATCCTGTAAGTATTTGCCACTATTATTAATTACTAAAATTCATAGTTATCACAAATTTCACTTTAAAAAAAAAGGGAAGAGTACTAAATTAGGCTCTCTTTATTTAGTAAAATTGCAACCTTTTTGTACTTAGATTTGTAAATTAGTTCCTCTTCACTCTTTTATTCATAAAAGAGTGAAGTAAAGCACCCTACTTTGGTGAAGAAAAAAAAAAATAGAACATGCATGCAGTATAAAATAATATGGTTCTAACAACAGTGAAGAGGGAAATTATCCAAGAATGTGCAGTTTGTGGAAAAAGCAATAGAATTTAGTAAACAATTGTAAAAAACGTGAAGCTGAACAGATGGCGTTTTAAATTTTAATTTGTATGAGAGGAGCTTTCATACCCCTTGACACTTTAAGTTTTTTTAGTTATCTTTTAACCCTCTGAGCGTTTTGGAAATGGGCAAATAGTGTAACGTTGTTTTCATAGTAAAATTTTCATGCAGCTTTAAAATTATGAAAAAAAAAAATTTTTATTGAAAAAATTTGTAATCATTAAAAAATGAGCACCTCAGGTGTTCTAACACACATTCATGTTACATCTGTAAAAAATCCTGTCAAACTCCAGACCATTAGATGGGCAGCCATGCAATAGGCTAGAACCCTAGGCCTGCACATTTCAGCCATCTCCCACTGTTCAGTGTCTTATTGATTCAATCATTTATTATATCATGTTAGCCATCCACTTAGGTGTATGACAAAACCTTATGTTCCTGTCTGTGATGTCAACATCTGCTGTATATTTATTCGTTGAGAGAAAAGGTTTCAGGGGGAAGTTCCAAGACTCCAACCATATTACACTTTTCTTCAAATTTGAGTTATTTTCTACTGTTACCATTTTTACTAGATACCAATTGAATAAAGTCATTATAATTTAGGTGTACACTGTTGTCTTCATAGATGGATTCAAATCCTAAGCAAACTTCAGACTAGACCTTTAAATGAACTTGTGCTTTTAACTGGATCTTTTTAAAGCACGAGTTCAGTGCTTGAACCACAACGTACTGTTTTCTGTTAATTTACGTAACATTATGTCTGTACGTTTGTTAATGTAAAGATATGTGTCAACTCCCAAAGAAAGAAGAGGCTCATAAAAGTGAAGCTTTAGCTTGTATGAAGGTAAAGCTAACAATCTGTAAAAAAAAGTCTGTATGTAATTATAAAAAATAACTTTTTCTGTATTTCTTTTAATGAAATTCTCTTAAGCATTGATTTTTTTCTCCACTGTACAAAAATAATTATTTGATAGCAATATTATATTTCTATGTAACATAATTTCTATATTTGAATGATAATTTTAGAGTTGTTTGAATGAAATAATACTTTAGAGGTCTAAATTTTGATAAATTTATTTTTTTCTTATTTAGGTAAATCCACCATATTATGTTCCATTAGTTGAATTAGTTCCATCTCCATGGACTGATCAATCTGTTTTAGAAAGAACAAAGAGTTTAATGATAGAAATAGGTCAAAAGCCTGTTGTTCTAAAAAAAGAAGTTCCTGGTTTTGCTTTAAACCGTGTACAGTATGCTCTGATCAATGAATGCTGGAGAATAGTTAAGGTAACAAAAATAGCATTAAAATTTTCGATATTCATATGCGCATTTATAATCTCCTGAATGTGTTCATATATGTTTTTATGTTAGAACAGGAAATTTAAGAGAATGTTCTTCATTATCAAAATAAATACTTTACTGTTAACTTTTTACATATTTCTTAAACTTGGATTATTTCTAGATTCATTTTATACCAGTTGTTTCATGTGTGTCATATTAAATAAGTAATAACACATGTATTTAGTAGATAATACTCTAGTTTTTAGTATAGTAAAGAAAATGTAATGTTGTTATAGTATTATAAATAATGTTAATAATAAAAATTAAATCAAATAATGCTTAAATAAGTAGATATTACAATTTCTATATGTATAATGCAATAAAACATTCAAACTGACTTTTCTACTTACCCAGAACAGCTATACAATGGAATTCTTAAGCTAACAGTGAATTTTATCACATTCTGTTTTCTGGACATAGTATTTGGTTCCCCCCCCCCCCTCCCCAATTTGGATTGTCTCAACTCTTCTTAGAGTTAACTTGTTTGTTCACTCCCATGTTTGCAAAGACAGTGTAAAGATTCATTTTTGTGCTCAGTAGGGTTAGCATGGTTTAAACCATGGTTTAAAACAAATGTTTTTTTTTTTTTTTTTTTTTTTTTTTTCAAAAAAGCCAGTTGGTTTTTTGAAAGAATAATTTAAAATTCCCAATACTACAGATAGAATATGTTCTGATATCTTTAAAAATTATCCTTATAAGTATCAAAAATAAGTTTTTATACCAATCTAATAGATACCTTATTGTTTTATTATTATGAAAAATTATTAATCAAACTTAAATTATAGACTGCACTTTCAATTTGTTTCTAAATAGAGGTTTTGCATTTTAACAACTTATTTTTAAACCTTAAAAATATCATTTAATATTTTTGTTTTTTTCTTATTTGTCATTTTGTGATTTATTAACTAAAAAGGCCTTTCGCACACATTAGTTGACATTGTGAGATTCGTACAGGATTGACCATTTTCAATTACAGTGGAACCCCGATCTATCGTTCCCGCATTCATCGTTTTCCCGTATTGATCGTTTTATTTCTATGGTCCCTGCACAAACTGTATTCAAATAACGTTAACAAAACCCGCATGTATCGTTTGTCAAAAGTTCGCTTTCCCGCATTCATCGTTGTAAAGTGTTTCTTCTGACCGAAATGAAATTGAAGGTCAAGTGATTCAATATGGCTTACAAATCTAATGACTTCCTTGTATGATATCTGGGGTTGATGATGGTATAGATGAAGAATTCTTACATCCATCAGGGATGTGTATGGTGTGAAATGTAGTGATTATATTTCCATTGATTTAGAAGTAGCAATGTGCAATATCCTAAGAATGGAAGAAATGTGATGCAAAAAATGAAAATAATGACAAAGAAGCTGAGAATAATATTTATGCCGATGAGACTGAGCCAACTACTTTATCCTACGCAATAACGGTATTTGAAATTGTATGACTTTTATATACAATCATGAATACAGATAAAAAGACAAAAAAAGTATTGCAAATCTTGAAAATTTTGTTTAATTAAAAGATTAATGAAAAACCCAGTGCAAAATTACTGTTTTTTAAAAATAAGTATCACTTAATTTCTACACAACTTCTATTTGTTTCTTTAACAGTTTGGTAACAAATTTAGCATTTTTGGTATACTGTATACATTGTGCGTATTCATAAATACCGTTTTCTTCGTATTTTGACTTTAACCCGCATTCGTCGTTTTCCCGCATGCATCATTTTTTACTACGCACCCCTTGAAAAAACGATAGATCGAGGTTCTACTGTACTTGTTTTTTCCCAGTTTAAGAAAAGAAAACTTCTTAATTTGGATAATGCTATTATATTGCCTTTTTAAAAACCTTAACAAATCAAAAATTAGGAGGGGAAATACTAAATTGGTCTTTATTCACTTGAAGTCTATAGGAAGAAAAGTCTCAAGTTTTGTCAGAAGAAAATATAGGGGTCAAGTCATGTCCCCTAAGGGAAGGGAGAAGTTTCTGACTGAAGTCATTTGAATTAGAAACAATCACTTTAGCTCAAGGTGGAATGCATAAACACATACTCCATCCAATGTAGTGAAAATAAAGTCGGTCTACTGCAATCACTTGCTTAATAGACATGTATTGGTACCACATCACAATGCTGCAAAATCTTGTCTTTTTTGGGGTGTGAAATGGTACTTATTATACCAGCAGCATGCCAAAACAAGCGATATCACACCAGAAAGTATCAGTAGTTTAAGTGAACTATTCTGTGAACTAGATAGTTCAGAACTACAGTTCATTAAGACAACTGGTCTGTGCAGTTCTTCTTAAGGAACAGTTCATATGAACTAGTTCATCCGTGAGTTACTCATGAAGCTGTTCATTTACTATTACGATGTACGTACATGTTCTTTAAATTGTAGAATGAAATATTTTGCTTTCAAATTAAATAACTTTTCTGATGATTTTTACATTTGTTTTTTTTTTTTTTTATCTTCTGTCATAAATTTACCCGTATACCAAGCAGAGTTTCATTTGTAGATTATGAAATGAATATACCTTTAAAAGTGAGTATGTCAGTTAGGCCTAAAAAGAATTCCTGGTTATATATTGGGTTCTGGAGTATATATTGATTAGCAAGAGCTATTTTTTAAATTTTATTGTTGGTTATTATACTGTTTTTGTGTACTTAAATCATTTTATAGCAGTTACTGTAAGAATAATTGATTTCTTCCTGTCATTCAACTTACAATTTTTTGTTTCTGTAATAGTGGTAAAAATTGATACATTTAAATTAATGAGTTATTTCTTGATATGAAGACACTCATTTATGGTTTTAATGAAAATTTTATTTGAAAATTGAAGTAATTGCAAACATTTTCTGTGGTTTTCTTTTTTATTAATAGATTAAACAGATTCCCACTCTTCTTCAAATGCATTTAGTATTGCAACAAACTGTTCTTTTTGATAATATATACACTGCCACATAAATTTGAATAAATACAAATCTGTATGCTGCCTTGTTATGTTATTATGTTTCTTTGTTAATCCCCCAAATATAACATTTAATGATTTAAAGAGTGTGCTGTTGATACTTGATGTAACATGACGAGTAGTTCACAAATAAACTAATTCCACTGAACAACTCATTTAAAAGAACTGTAAAGACTGGTTCTGATTAAGATTGGCGAGAATTTGCCACCCATTTGGTGAAAAAATAATTTGGCAGGAAGAACCTCTTGTATAATATGTAAGTGCAAAAACATCTACCATTCTGTTAAGCCATACAATTAATTTGTAGATTTTTTTTTTTTTCAATTTTTGAGTAAACATTGATAAATAACTTGTATGTGCAGAGAAAATGTCACTAGTTCAAGCCATGGTTAGAAGTTAAATATATTTTTAATACCACCTTTAATTTTTAATAATTTATTAAAAATTTATTGGATATTCATTTTAGAACAATAATATATAACAATTAATTAAATGGGAAAACTATGGCTAGACTAAATAATACCATTATATTTCATTCCCTGGTTAATTTCATATAACTTACTTATTGTAGAATGGTATTATGTCTCTGAAAGATGTAGACACTTCTATGTGTGATGGACTTGGTATGCGCTATGCTTTCGTTGGACCATTGGAAACATGCCACTTAAATGCTAATGGTAAGTGATTTAATTATATACAAAATACATATCACAAGTCAGCTTTACTGATTATACTTTTTCAACATTTGTATTTTAAATTTACTTCTGATTGTTTAGGTAAATGTTTTATGTATCTTATTATGGTTTATTCTTTAAAAAAAAAGTCATATTATTTTAAAAATTTATTAAAATATTTTTGACTTTCTATGCATATAACTAATTTAGAAATAAACTATAAAATGGATATTTTGTTAATGATTTTATTTATTTATTTTTGTTAATCACCTGTTATAAGTTATTGTCTTAGCCTGTCACTACAGTCAAGAAATGCATTTAAAAGAATTAAGGAAATGCACCAGAAAAAATGTTTTACTTAAACAAACCTAGACTTTACACGTGGTTGTAGAAAATGATTTTGTACAGTGAGAGAGAATTGAACTACTTTTTATAATTAAAAAAATCTGTGACTTTCTGAACACTTGATCTTTACCAACACTTTTAAAAAAAATAAATTTCATTCAGCTTAATCAAATGCAGTGTTCAGGCACTTCAAATAATTTTAGTGTATAGACCGCAATGTTTAAGAATACTTTTTTGTAGCCCTGTAAAAAACTGTAAGTTTACACACACCAGAATAAATATTGGTCTTGTGACACCATTTATCAGCTATTGTGCTAACCCACATACATACGTACATCACTGTAAAAATGGCATAAGTGAATTCACAAGTCCTCAAAATGTGTAAATGCATGAAAATTTCAAATTTGAATTTTTTCATGATTGCAATACTTTCTTTACATGATATATCTTCAGAAAGTAAAAATGGTATAGCTTTTATATTATTGAAAAAGTATTCTCTTTTCAGACTGTATTTTACTAAACTTTTATTTTATAGATGGCAGAAATACTTTAGTTCTCTCTATTTATTGCAAAAATCTTTTTAATTCAGAATATAGATGTTTACAATTACTTTTTACTGTTTTAGAAAGTTCATGAGTCTGATTTTAATTATATGATTATTAAAAGCATAGTCAGATAATGCAGACGTACGGATACATTCAAAGATCTTGCAAACAGTTTTCCAGTAATTCCAAGGATTTTTTTTAAAGATGGATAGTTACCTATACTTTATAATTAAAAAATCATTTAACTTTTGAAATTTTCCTATCCTTTGTAATTTTATTGTAAAATCATAAGTGTAATTTTATTGTAAAATTATATAAGATGTAAGATTTTTGGGCCCTAAAATCTGTGACACCTGGGCAGTTGCTTCATTTCTCCTGCTGGTAATATGGCACTGCATTAAATATATATATTTTAATAAAAATTATTACTTATACCTCCTTTTTTAGGAGGGGAGGGGGTAAACGGTTACATGGATAATCTATTTCTTTTTCTTTCTTTTTTTTTTTTTTAGAAAAGATAAATCTTTTCAAAAAGATATCCATATGTTTTGCTTTACTACATTTCTATTTGCACAATTTTGTACATTGGATATATACATATATATATATATATATATATATAGATAGATAGATAGATATACATACAGGTATAGGACAAAATAATAGGAACACCTGTGACAAAATGAACATATTTTATTAATAAGGAGTTGGGCCACCTTTGGCCTGAATAACAGCTTGCATTCGATGTGGGATTGACAAATAAAGTTCATCAGAATTTGCAGCCATTCCTCTTGCAGAGCCATCTCAAGTTCAGAAAGTGTGCATGGAGGAGGAAACTGAGCACGGACATTTTCTCTAAAACCCCCCACAAAGGCTCAATGATATTTAGATCAGGGGACTGAGGACACCACGTTAGATGTTCCACTTCATCATTATGCTCATGTAACCATGTTTGAACACAGTGAACAGGGGCGTTGTCATCTTGAAACACAGGACATTCTCCCGGAAAGAGAGTATGAAGCATGCGGTGAAGATGATCTGCGAGAATGCTTCAGTAATGGTCGCCTTTGATCACTCCCCTCAAGACAACGAGAGGCCCCAATCCATGGGCAGATATAGTGCCCCACACCATCACAGACCCACCTCCATGTTTCACAGTTGGAACCAGGCAGTCAACATGAAATGTTTCTGCCGGCGTTCGCCACACAAAACACATGTGCGGTGGTCTGGAATAGTGTAAAAGAGGATTCATCAGACCAGATGACTTGTTCCCATTGCATTTGTCCATTTTAGGTTATCTTGGCACCACTGTAGTCTCTTCAAAGCTTTCCGTGCTGAAACTAACAGTTTTGGAATAGCTACTCTACGATGAATGTTAGCAGCATGTAACTCCTGTTGAATAGTTTTCATGGATACGGGGTTCTGAAGGTGGTATTCATCTCAGACGTTATCACCGGCAGTGTAGTCTTGTGTTTTCGAGCGACTACCTTCTTCAACACCGGTCTATCACGGTCTGACAACTTCGACTTCCTGCCGCTGTTGTGCTTCGCAGAAGACACCTTACCCAACTTTGTGTATTCCGACAGAGTCCTTGAAACACCCACAAGGTTCGCTGTTCTAGACACGGACGCTCCAGCGAGGCGAGCTCCGATTATCATTCCTCTTTGAAGGTCAGAGAGGTTAGACATACTTGCACTTTGCTAGGAACAGATTTTTCTCAAGCAACTCTCACACTGAGAAATGCTAGACTGATACCTTTCCTTTCATCACCACTAGGTGGCACACTCTTGCGACACATGCCCACCGTTTATTGGATGGTCGAAGGACGACTGCATTCTTTCACAGGTGTTATTATTATTTTGTCCTATACCTGTATATAGCTTGATATATTTTAATGGTATCTCACTTAAGTTTCTATTACTTATAATTTACTAAGCTAATAATTATTTATTGAAAGAATATGCATTGAAAGTTTTTACAAGCAAATTTATTCATTCATTTATCTTTTGGAGGGCAGTGCCAAGTTCCCTTGGTTCCTTTGGGCCCCCTAAGTTCCCGTGATTTAAACCTTAATTTTATGTTTGTCTATGGTTTGAAGTTTGCATTTTTATAGGTGCAAATTTTTGAGTTCAAGTACCAAAAATTTTAATTTTGCCCAATAAAACCTGGGTTTTTTTCACCTTTTTTTGGCGGGTTTTTTAATAAAACCCGCCCGTGTTGGGCTTTTTACAAAACCCCTGAGTTTTTTTACAACCCTGGTCCTAGTTGACATCCTATCAAATAATTAAATTATATAGTGGCTAATTGTTTGATAATACTTTATTTTTCTTATAGGCATGCTTGATTATTGCAAAAGATATGGAGAGGGTATCTATAAAGTCTCAAACACATTTGGTCCTAATCCAAGAATGGAAGGTGAATTAGCTGAGTACATACATGAAGAGATATCTAAATTATCAGCCATGGAAAAGATTGCTGAACGCAGGAAATGGCGAGATGCTCGACTTACTGCCTTAGCAAAAATGAAGAGACTTTTAGATCAAGATAATGAAGCAGAAAATGAAACTGCATAAACAAATTATGTTGAATGTTTCAAGAAATATGTAATTATGTTTGATGGAAAAATGTGATACAACCAATAGATTGTACAGGATGATAAAGTATGTTAATCATAAGCAAAGTACTATATTTATATATAAATAGAAATGAATTATTTCATGCACAGATAAAAAATTATTTTTTCAAAAAGTACATGTTTATTTGTTTTTATTTATTTTTGAACTAAGAGTTAGTAAAGTACTCTCTCTAATCCATAGAGGTTGGAGCTGAGAGATTGTGTAGATTATAGAATTATATGCAAATTATTGGTAATTTCTGTGTTGACATCCAAATATAAATGCTTTACTGAAAAGTATGGTCAACAGTATACACTATACATATGATGACTCAAATAAAGTATAATATGGCTATAAAATTTCTTTTTTTTGTAATGAAATTGGAAAAATCTGGAGTGACTCCACTCGACTTTTCGAACACTTACGATTAAGATCATTACCAAGCATTTAAATAAATTTTAATCGATGAATAATTCAAACATGTATACCAAATTGAAGCTCAATCGAATGCACCATTTAAACGCTTGCGTATTTTCAAGAATTTCTCCCATATTTCATGGGGAGAAGAAATCTTTGTCGTGGCCCTGTAGAAATACTATAAGTCCTACACACATCAAATTCAGTACCGGTCTTAATTTGGTGGTTTATAACATATATACGCAATTTGAGCTCAATTGAATGTATCATTTAAATGCTAGCGCACTTTCAAGAATTTCGCCCCATAGGCCATAATGTAAAAGAAATCTTTGTCATAGCCCTGTAGAAAAACTATTAAGTCCTATACACACCAAAATCAATACCGGTCTTGCGACAGGGGTTTATAACATATATACCCAATTTGAGCTCAATCGAATGCCCCGTTTAGGAGCTATTGTGTTCACTCACATACACACACATACATGCATACATACATCTCGTAAAAATAGCATAAATGAATTCAGAAGACCTCAAAACGTGTAAATACACCAAAATCTCAAAGTCGAATTTTTTCATGATTACAATACTTTCCTTACATGGTACATGTTCGGAAAGTAAAAAGGGTTTTTCCCCCTTCTTCTGCACTTTAAAAGGATCTGTTTTTTAGCGTTATTATACTTTTAAATATAAAATTATCTTGCCAGTTTGATCTAACAGCTTTTAAGAAATTTCTTATGCTTGGAGAGACAAGTTTGTTTCTGCCAACAACTAGTTATTTTAATTATGATTTAAAAGCATTTTTAATTATGATTTAAATGCATAATTTAAATTATGATTTAAATTTTAGAGAAGTATGATTAGTAATGATTACAGAGGACTTCTTATTCTAGTCATTTATTTCACTTTCAACAAGCTGAAAACTTTCACCAGTGTTCCACTTGATAAAGAAAATTGCAATGTAAAATTATTTGTGTTTACATCTGAAATACATTTTTTTTTCTTTATAAAAATTTATCATTGGACCCAAAGTGGCAGTCTTAGGTTCAATCCCCAGCTCTGGAATTTTTTGCATAGTTGGTAAAAAATAAAAACTAATCAGCCTAAACACTCCACTTGCCTAATATACCTGAAAGGTTGATAGAATCACTTTCTAAATATGTATATATATATATATATATTTAATTATTTTGGTTATAATTTTTTTTGTCCTGGTTACTTCTTTAAAAGTGTGATTCATCTTTTAGATGGATTTTCTCTTTGTTATTTGCCCTTTTTATTTATTGCAGTTTGTTCATGAAATTTTTTTCCAAATTAGTTCTCTCACCTTGCTTGCTTGCTAGCATAATAAGTTGGTATAGAAAGTTTCTGTATAGCAGTATATTATCAATCTTATTTCACAATACATTAAATACCAGTAACTTCAACAGAATTTTAATGTAATTTGCACCAAAACAAAATTGAACTCATGGGAAATTTTAGTATGTGGTAATGGTAAGTACAGTAAGTGTGGTTAATACAATGTTTTTACTCAATGATTTTAATCTTTAATGCTAGTTTAATGGGCCTTTTTTTTTGGGGGGGGGGGGATAGTGATTAAGGCATGTGATGTTTTACAATTACAATAAAAATCATACTGAATTATATTAAAACACCAATTAAATCTACTAAGTGTAATAATAATCCCACTAAGTATGAGTTTCTTGAAAATTTAATGTTAATTTTTTTGTAGTAAATCCATGAAAGGGAGCTTTGCCTCTCCTCCCCCTCCAAAAAGAAAGAAAACAAGAAGAAATGCTATCAGACCCTAATTTAACATAATTGTTTTATATTATTTTGGATTAGAAAAATATTGTATTGCTTTTCAAATGACATAACTATCTTGTCTGAAACAAACAAACAAAGCCAACTTGTAACCAGCAGTTTTTGAAGGAGAAGGATGCATTTCATTATTACTTACTACAGGTGCATCGTAAATTTCAAATTGAGTAGTACATAATTATCGACTGCATTGTTAGCTACAGATAAGAAGTGTACAATTTCTATTATGGATATTTTTGAGTAGTTGCTTATTTAGGCTTTCCCTAATATAAGTGCAGAATTTTTCTATTTTTCATTTTGGACCCCGATATTAAGAATAACCAACAACTAAACAAATAAAATTTTTGGTCCTGATGAATTTGTGAAATTAGCTTCCAACTATTCATTGCTTTGAGCCTCTGCAGTTTTTCAGGCCTTTTAAACATTAGAGGGTCCAAGTATGTATCACAAATGCCCTGACTTTGCTCTTTTCCTGATTTTGCCCTGAAGAATTCATTTTTCAGACAGACAAAGATCCAGATGTTATTATTTCCTTTTAAATTTTGTATTATTTCATCATTATTATACCTGTCTTGTGATAAAGTCCCTTATGCTTGTCTGGGATTAAAATTTAATTTACGCAAATTGTTTCAATAGTAAGTAAAAGAAAAGGATTTAAAACCACCATATAGTTATGCTGATGCCTGGCTCTGGTTCACTGACTCTGTCACAATTCTGGTTTAACCACTCCAAAACAAAACTTTTACTGTCATTAATCCAAATAGACTAAAAAGTTATTGTCTTGCGTAGTAAAATTCATTATGTTGATGTGATCTGATTGAAAATTTTCATAATTATGTAAAAAAAATATAGAAAAAATCTGTTCTTTTAAAATCTGGAAACCCACGTGTTCCCTGCTTTTAAAGCTATTTTTTGCTATTTTTAGCTGTTTTATTTCCAAGAGTAAAAAAATCTTAAGTCAAAATTAGGTGTTGCAAGTGACATTAACATCATATTGAAGTCATGGTTATGAGGCTTTGAAGGGAAAATTACAATTACAATTTTACAATTTGCTTAAAATAGTTTTTCTAGATTACCCATTTTTTTCCCCTCTCAAATAAAATTATTTTTATGCATGAAGCATTGATATAGGGGAGGATGTTCCCAGCAAACGAAATCTTTCGAATACAAAGATTTTCTGCAGAGCATGCAATTCCGATTTCTGTATATAATAAAAATTGAATATGAAGTTATTTATTTTAAGTGGGCAAAGATTAAATATACTGAGTGTAGGCATATTTTCGTGAAATGCTTTTTTTCTTTTTTTTTTTTCTTTTTTAGCACCCATTGTTGTAATTGCTTCCATAACAGGCTCTATCCTCTTGAAATTATAATGTTATTTGTTTTTATGATATGACCATCTCGCTAATTTTGCATTTACCATTTCAAATAATTACATAGCATGCTAAATGCAAAATTATTACATAGCACATTTCCAAAGTTGCATTACTGCATACCAAAAATCAGTTTAATAATTTCGTACTCAAATCAATTGATTTCAAAAGTATCCCTAATAATTGCCAGATTTCCCCAGCAGTGTGGTGAGTATTGAATGTCAGCTTGCTCGAAATATTATTATTATTATTTTCCCTTAAGGCTCTGACATTACGTACATAAATGTATATCCAATAGCGCAACAGTAGGGTGTCATTAGCTGCCAACTTGTACAATTTTTTTTTTTTTTTTTTATACAATGTATGAATTTTACATTATTTGTACTATTGTACTAATGTTTCAGGAAAGCATAGGAAGTTTTAGTGAAACCTCTGAAATATACATTTCTGCAAACATTGCACACCCCTGAAATGTGTATTTCCTGCATAGCCCAGCGCATGTGTTTTTAATTTTAATGCAGTGCAAGAATGAGAGAATCTGAAATTTTGTTTATTTAGGAAATCAGTGGGTGCTTGCTTTTTTTTTTTCTTTTTCTTTCCCTACTTCATTCATTGTAAATTCTTCTGTCTAACTTTTTTGGCAGGAAAATCTCTGATAAGTACATCATGATTCAGTCTTTTCCCATACCTCTTGAGAATTAAATCCTCTTAAAAATAAGTGCTTTTACAGTACTTAAATTGAAATATTTTTAACATTGAAAAGTTGAAAGCTATCGGGTAGCAGGACGGGCAAGGTGGCCACGTGTCCCGGTAAATGAGGACTGCAAGCACAAAAGGATCCTAACATTTATTACAAAATGTATTAAATAGTTTAGCTTTATCTTGCAGTGGCCTAGGTGCTAAGCTCCCCTCTCATAAGAACACAGAAATGGAAACAGCATTCCAGTGCTGTTTCACTTGTCATGTCATATCATGGCAATGGGAGCTGGTGCTCATAAAATTTGCTCCTGGCTCCGATGTCCTCCATGTTCAAACTAGAGGTGTGCCAGATATCCGTATCCACAGATAGTCTAAGTAAAAATGATCCAGATCTGTCAGCGCAAATAAATAAATAAATATTATCCAAACCTGCATTTGGATCCATCTTAGTGAAAAAATTATCCGGATCTGCATTTTTTTTTTTTTTTTTTTTTTGGCGGATCTTTTGTTAGCTTTTCAGGACAAGTCAAAGATTTTAAAAAAATCTGGAATGACTCCACTCGACTTTCCAAACACTTGACCTTTACCAAGCTTTTAAATAAATTTTATTCTGTTCAGTCGAATGTGTTTTTCATGCTAGTGTTTTTAACCCTCTCGTCACCGAATTATGAAAAATCAGAGAAAAAATATCTGTCTAGCATTTAATGCATCTGAAATACTATTATTACTATTATAAATCAGGCAAAAAATTTTTTTTCTAATGTTGCTTTTTCTATTATTAATTTCTGCATTTTCGAAGCATTTTGTTATGCTAAAATTAATTTAAAAGGATGCACATATTAGGTAAAGGTTGAGGGATAAGAAAAAAACTATACTTACCTTAAAAAGGGAAAAAAACGGTAAAAAAGCAGCATAAATATTTTCTTAATTTTTCTCATGAAACAATGAAGCGAAAACTGAAAAAAGTGATCTAAATTGCCAATACTGCAATCTAGGAATGGTTTATGCATCTAGTTAAGAGCTTCATATACTTTCTACATGAATTAATATGACTGAAAGAAAAAACAATAAATTCAATTTTTTTCTCTCTCAATATTGCTATCTGAAGAAGAGCCTCATATGAGGTCCAGGGTGACGAGAGGGTTAAAATAATCTGATTAAGCTGCAATGTACAAGAATACTGTTTGTATCTGTGTACATTCTCTACACACGCCAAAATCTATACAGTATGTAAGACAGTGACCTATAATATGCATACCTAATTTTAGCTTAATTAAATGCACTATATAAACATGAAAGCACTTAAATAATTTGCATTCTATAAGCCATAATTTATTTAAAAAAATTTCTTGTTTTCCTGAACAAAAACTAAAAGCAAATCAAAATCTGTACTTGTTGTGTGATGATAACCTGCTTTAATATACATACACGATTTCAGCTGATTCGAATTCATCATTTAGACACAAGAGCACTTTAAATGACTTACGCTCATAGAACATTAACCAAAATCTATATGGACGTCATAGGTCCGTGAATTATAATATATGTACCGAATTTGTGCTCAATCAAATGCATTGCTTTGAAGCTAGTGCACTTTAAGGGATTACCTTCACTGGCCATAATGCATAAGAATTCTTTTTGTAACCCTGCAAAAATTGCTATAAATCCCATACACACCAAAATCAATACTGGTTGTACAATAGTGATCTATAAAAATATACCAAATTTGAACCCCATTAAATACACTATTTACTAGCTATCATGTTCACTCACCTATACATACATACTACATGAATCACATTAAAAATTGCATAAATGAAGTCTGAATACCTCATAATGTGTAGACATCAAAATCTCATAGGCTAATTTTTCTCTGATTACAATACTTTCCTTACATAGTACATATTCAGATAGTAAAAATCAAATTATCCTGTTATCAATATTTTTTTTTCTAATACATAGTATGTATTAGATGGTACACAGTGGCGTAGCCAAAAATTTTCCATGGGGGAGAGCCGGGGGTACGACTACTGCAACTCACATATATGCATACATGTGTGTGATAAGGGAGTGAAGTATGTACATTTTGTATGGTAAAAAATTCCTCATGGGGTGGGGGCTGTGTGACCCCCCCCCCCCTAGGTTACTCCACTGATGGTACACGTTCGGAAAGTAAAAATCAAGTTATTCTGTTAATATTCTTTTTGTAATCAAACATAAATTTTATTCTTTAAAATTGTTGTTTATTATTTTTAAGTGACTATTCTTATTTAGCACAAAAATCCCCCATTTAAATTAGTATTAGTAACTTAAATCTGTTGGCATGCATTTTCTATTGCCATTACCTGGTAAGCTCTTTGAATATTTCTATGTGGTGTGTTTCAAGCCACCCCTTCCTCATCCCTCCATCACTGCTAGAAGGCTCCCCATCTCTTATTCTTGATATAGAGAGTATAACTTTCCAACAGGAAGTTAAATCTTTCTAAGGAGGGCTTAGCCTCCTCCTAGTTCTGCCAATGGTATTTACACGCATAATCAGTGGCAGCTCCTCCATTTGAGCACAAGAGCACGTGAACCCCAAGAGGAAAAACTAAAAAATAAACACTTAAGAAAAGATATTAAGTACACTTCTAGATTTTTGCGAATTTGAAACGTGAGTTTTACTCTCCCTCCCACTATTATTAAATGCGCTTATTATAGCTAACGTACTGTATCGTAGGTTACTACAGCTTTTGATGTACTAGTATTTCATCGCTTACATGTGCGATCAGCCAAATGGCCTTGTGAACTGCCTTTTCTGAAAGTTGACCTGTACTTTTCTTAAAGACATAGAGAGAGTTGGGGAAGAAGTAAGGCGTTGCTAACATAGGCGCACCAGTTAGAAGTGAAAAACTTTAAAAAATGAAAATTGTCACTAATGAGTTATTACTATTATTATTATTTGCCTTCAAATTATTTCTAAAGTTTTTTTTTTTTTAATCTAAAAAGATGTTAGTTTTTAAATAAATGCGTACAGAGAGTTTATGAAACACTGTTAAAGTCTGTTACAATATCACTGAAAAGATCAGATAATTATTTATGACTCTATAATGAGTTTTTGCTTGTGGGCTTGTGTTGTATGGGCAAATCAAGTGGTACAGAAT
Source organism: Cheiracanthium punctorium (assembly GCA_038373885.1). NCBI lineage: Eukaryota > Metazoa > Arthropoda > Arachnida > Araneae > Cheiracanthiidae > Cheiracanthium > Cheiracanthium punctorium. Next base: position 28,730 of record JAWZYV010014122.1, read on the forward strand.
ATTTTGACGTTATAATAAGAGGGTTGTAACTATTATCGATCTCACTATAACCGAGTTCAGCAGTATTTTTAGCCCAGCCCCCCCTAAACTAAAATCCTGGGTGCGCCACTGGCTGCTAATATCACTCCATTCGCACATTTTTAGTGTGCTCACAGACGATTTTTTTGCCCTTATCTCTTCTGGATTCTCCCTTGCAGGGGCGTAGCCACCGGGGGGGGGGTGTTAGGGGGGTCATAACCCCCCCCCCCCATGAGGAATTTTTTGCCATACAAAATGCATATTTTTCACTACATTATCACACACACGCATACATATATATGAGTTGTAGTAGTCATAACCCCCCCTATGAAAAATTTCTGGCTACGCCCCTGCTCCCTTGGTTTGGTATGTTCGGTTAGTTAATCCATTTTTTTTTTCATTTTCTTATTATTTTCTTTATTTTTATCATTTTTCACTGGTACACACTTACAAACTGGTGTAAATAATTAAGATGAGAGTCAAGTGTTTCGGAGCTGCAATTAGATTTTTCAATATTATCCTTTAAAAAAAAATTGAAATGAAAAATCAAGACAGCACACACTTTTGCTAAAAAATTTGATTTTCCTCGGTTTCAATGTAATTTAGTGCATTCAGCAGTAGACAGACCCTGATTCTTACTAAACATTTGATGTGCTTTTACGTTAATTATCCCCGTTTTGTAATTTAAAAGCTTTCATTTAAATTTTAGTCATCTTACATATTGTATGGTGGTTAGAACAACGCTGTCTATGATTATAGGATTGGTCGTTATTTTGTCCATCATTTCATAGATGCTAACGTTCGAAATTACCCACTTTTTCTTTGACTTGTAATTTAATACGTATGTTTGTTTTTTATAACTTGATGGAAGTTAGTCAATTCTGATTAAAGTCTTAAATCTCACTATCTAGAGTAAGAACCTGTTTACGTTTGCGGCCCTCGAACATTTGTAAGTTGGAAATCCCTGGTTTACACCTCTTGTGAATAATTTATGACTAACTCGGCATTTGCCGAGCTCGATCGACAGAAATCGCGCTCGAATGAGGAGCAGTAGCTCATCGACCGATGCACAGGTATCCTCTCCTGTCACCTCGTGAGCCATTTTATTTTCACATGGAATATTTTCGGAGCGTTTTGACTCCGACGCTCTATTTATTGTTTGCTCTCGTACCCCCGTTCGGTCACCCTTGCTCCTCCCAACGCGGTAGCGGTTCTTAATCCGCTGATTATCGGGGTCAGGACGCGGATGGATCAATGGAACGCGCTCGGACGGTATCGCTCACCCAGATTCTAGAAGGGGGTCCTTGGAGCAAAAACGTTCAAAAAGCGTAGGAAATCCAGCAAAGGGTGTCGATGTAGGTGACACGCTGAGGAATCGGGGTTAGCTCGGGTCGAAAACGCGGAAAGAGGGCTCCTCGAACTCACATTTCCAACCTCGATATGTGGAGGGCCGTTTTGGTGTTCCGAAATGCAAAATTCCGGGAGTTCCAATTCCGAAGGTTTTTTTGGGGCCTTCAGTTTATGAGGACAGGGCAGGTGCGAACTCCGAGGTAATGGAACGAGCGCTATTGAGCAACGGTCGCTTGGCCTGCTATTGTTTGCAATATGTGTGTTAGGGGGGAAAAAACTGGCCATTGATAATATAATTTCATTTTTTTTTTCTTTCCGAATGAAAGCGAGGACAGTTTGAAAAAGACGAAGAATGAAGAGTGAATTTGCTTCAACCACGGAGCGATCCAAAGGTGGCGGATTCTATCTTTTAGGCTTATTTACGATTCAAGCAACTTCAATGTAGAGTAATACAAAGAGATATCGCACAGCGACAAAAAAAAAAAAAAAAAAAAAAAAACAGGCGCAGTTTTTCTATTATATTCGTTGTTTGTGTGTTACAGCAAGCCTACACGAGGGGCATCTGCCAACGAGGGGTGCTTTGGGCGGAGGACTTTTAACGTGTTCTAACATCACGTTACATCTGGAGAAAACCGTTCAGATCTCCCAGCTGTTAGATCGCAACCGCGCGATGTTCCCGAACCCGGGACCTTCACACTTCAGCTGTCTACCATGTCTTATCCACTGGGCCATGGTGGGGTTCTGTTATATTTGTACTACTAAACCGCAAACTAATAAACGATTTACAGTAACCTTTTAATGGCGAAGACCTCAAGTAGTTAAAAAGAGATAAAACGAGTGCTGACAGTGTCCCATTACCTCCTAAATTAGACTGTCGCTAAAACTATAAACATCACCCCATCAAGTTTTGTAAAAAAGAAAAGTGCCCCATGAGGTTCTCCATGTTTTTGGTTTACGTATTTATTTTTTTCGTTCCTCCGGTTTTGAACAACAAAATAAAAAAGGCGGTTTTATTCCTCTTTAATGGCATTTTTAAAATGGGGACGTTACATAGAAATTCTTCCATCCTGGAAAGAAAGGGACTTCTGATTTTGGCCCAGCTCATCCCGGTAATTTAACAGAATGAAAACGATCTGCATTTTTATTTCCTCTGTACAGAAAATTCGATTTGAGTCCAACCTTAAATCTTCGTAGTAACCCTTTTTGGACCACCATAGCACCAAACTGCAAAAAGTTTCTGTTAATCATTTGATGTTTGCGGGTGTGAACAGACAGAGACGGCCCGAGGGGCGTGCGGGGCCCCAGGCGAAGCGCAAGAGCGGGGCCTCTTCTCTATCATGTTTTATGAGCTAGCAATAAAATGGCCCAGGAGCGGGGCCTTAGGCGATCGCCTACATTCGCACCCCCCTTGGGCCGGCCCTGGAACAGAGGAGACGCGGAGAATAGGTACATTCTGAAATTTGAGTGTGATTCATAGTTCTTACGTTTTCTGATTATAGTAGGGGAGCCCGTGATGCTAATTGGGTAGTTACTCGAGCGTCGTCAGGACCTATTAGATTTTGTAGTTTAGATAATAAGAAGAATAAAAAGTTACATAATGTTTCCTTTCATTGGTTCGGAAAGCGTATACAGACCTTCAAAGATGTAAAAAAAACAGTTACATGGAGATACTCGAGCGCGTCAGATATTGATAGTTTAGATGCCCCTGCGTGTCTTTGATACCAAAGGTATGTTCATCTGCTGACTTGCGTGGTGGGGGTGGCCATCCGGAAGGGCAGAAAATAGAAAAAAAATGTATTTTGTCGAGCGCGTTAGATATTCAGAGGGGATGTTGAGTGAACCCTAAAAATGCTCCCATTCAAAAGACTGACGTTTCGGAAGTGACGCAAGCTCGTAGGGAATTTTTGAAAATGCAAAAAAAAAAAAAAAAAAAAAAAAAATCGCCATATTGAAATACTTGAGCGTGTCAGATTTTGATAGGTTTAGCTTGATGTTCCAGTCATGGTAGCCTAAAATCTGACGATTATTTTGAGGGGTATCATTAATCTGACGGATAGAAAAAAATTATGAATTTTTTTTTCAATGTCCATAAAATGTGACGAATAAAAGCACGTAAAATTATTTAAATATGTACACTTTAATTTATTTAGAAAATAATATAAAAATAAAATACATCTGTTGAAAAAATTATTTTCAATCTTCGTCGTCATCCGAAGAATTATCATACTCCAAATCTAATAATTCAGTTGGACCTCCAATATTATCTGCAGTTTTCGTATCTGTAACAGGAAATCGTTATAACCGTTAACACAATTTTATTGATTTCATGAGTAACATGTTATCGAAGTATTAAAAGAAATATACCTAAATCTGAAGTTTCGTCAATAACTGGTGTTATGACATCTTCGTATGCATCAGGTAACTAACTGATTGCCAACAAACCAAGTCATTTGAAATTTTCCATCAACATTTGTCCACCCGTAATCTGTTGGTGACATGTCAATCATAGTTTTATTGTGTGTATTTCTCCACAAGCACGCAATATACTTCGCTAGCAATAAGTGCTGCTGTAGCTCAGATTGGCAAGGAGGCAAGCTACAAGCATCGTATTTACGGACGTTCAGTGAGAAAGGCTGCGACGTATCTGACACTTTGTAGGTCTTATTAAAGATTTCTATTCTTGAAAGGTTGACATCAGCTAATTTTTTCAAACCATACAAGTGGCAGATAAAAGATTGTAAAATGTCAAAAGAATCTTCTATATTATGATCCTCTGACCCTACATCGGCAAATGTCTTCTGAGAAAAACATTTGAACCCATAAAAATTTGCAGAGGTTTTTTTTTTTTTTTTTTTTTTTTTTTTTTTTTTTGCCTCGTCTGTAAAGTGCCGGATTGTATCGCATCCTGTTAGCGCGTGAAGAGCTGGTAGCGCTAGCGAAATTATTGGGCCGAGCTTAGCATAAAGAGCAAATACGTCAATATAGCGGCGTGCATTGTAAACTCCAAGATCCATCCATATTTTAACCAATGCTTGGAGATGTCCCATATTGACCAACATGATGACAACAATATCTGTGTCTGAAGTTCTGATTGTAACTGTAGAATCTTCTTTTATTTGACTTGCCAAAATTACAATTTTTGTATCTGCTTCTTCATGATCAGGACATGAGAGTTCATGGTCGATTGTTCAGGTAACTTTATTATCGGTAACTGAATATACATAACACATATCATGATTAAGATGAATTGTTTCGTTACAAATAATAGTAGCCATCTCCTGATCAGCTCAATGATGAATTAAAAACTTGAGAAAAGCTTCTTTGAATTTGTTATTTCTTAATTCTTTCTGAAAATTTGCTGTTCTTGTTTATTGAGGACCAAAGATGTAGAACTCCTTGTCATCTACACTAACTCGAAGAGCGTGCTCGTTATCTTTGATCGAGCTATTGTTGCGCGCTCTAATCTTCATTGACGATCTTTATTGCTTTGGTTCGTATTTTTATTGCTTTGGAACGTATTTTTATTACTTCGGCTCGTGGAAATCGGCAGATTATATTTTTTTCGTGATTCTTGCATCATTTCCTTCAAAATAACAAAAATTTAACCGCGCTCGAGAATGTCACGACAACGTTTTTTTTTTTTTTTTTTTTTTTTTTTTTGGCCATTTTGTAACCCTCCCACTCCCTTACGTTACATTCAAATCGTCAGATTTTCTGAATGTACACTTTTTAGCTAGTAATTAACCTACCTTATCTTAATCTGACGCGCTTCAGTATTTCTAGCGCTTCAATTTTTTTTTACTAATCTGATGAGCTGCCCTAGACGCACGTCCCTACATACAGGACTTATATATGGTGGAGGTACTCAACATGATGCAAGGTATCCCCCCTATGTTCATCTGACGCGCTCGAGTAAATCCCCAAAAACACCATGGGCTCCCCTACTATTATCTACGATTTTAACGCGCGGTGTCGTGAGGACACAACTCTGACATTTTGGATGTTATTTTGATTCACGAAGAATAAATTTGATTTCACTTAACTACTTAAGGAGGAGATCTAGATAGACTGCCTAGTGTCGAAAAAGTGCAGCCATTGCCATCGCACGATTTAACTACCAGCAAGATGGCGGTCGATCGAATCGTCCAGTGCGTGCCCCAGAGCTCAAGAACATTTTTGACACAGCTGTGGAACTCGACAACGCGAAGCGCCTCCGAGGGCGGCCGGAGACTGAAAAATCTTTTTGTGCGAAACTGCAAAATAATAGATGATTTGCAACTATATTGAGGGTTTGCTGTTTAGCACATTAATCTTTTGATAGTGGACTCCGATAGGTTTTAAAACTAGCGCAAACAATGTTACCTTAAAGGCCGCTTTGCAGATCGAGAGGGAGCCGCTCGCCGCTTGGCCAATTAGCACTTGTAAGCAATAAATTTTTCGCACCGCAGAGAAAGAGGGAGATACTCTGGACAATAGGTAATTGGGGACCGTGGATAATATTGCGGTTTCACACTTGTGGTTCCACACCCCATCTATTGTTTGGTAGAGGACAGCCCTTTTGTCGCCGGCGTAAGACGCGGCCAAATATCCCATTCAAATACAATGTAGCCGCGGCAATGGCTTTAACTCCTGTATATCAGCCTTAAGATCGGCACTCGCAACTACGTTTTTTGCCGTCGAAAGGACGATCAATGTATTGGATGAATCATTAGCTCAAACTGGCATGCAACATAGGGGGAGTTGGGGGGGGGCAACATGTACCCTTGAAGGGGCAAAATGTTTCTTATTGTAGAAAATATCATTTTCAAATAATATTTGAATTTTAGGGGGGTGGGCAATTGCCCCTCTTGCCCATAGTAAGTTACGCCTATGGGACGAATAGACGCGGGCAGAAACGTTCTTTCTCCATTGTTTGGGGGAGGGGGGGGTGCGTTTTAACACATTAATCTTCTGTCGGTGGATCCCGACTGGTCATTAAAAAGTCATAAAATTTGCCAGAAGAATGTCCTCTTACCCCCTGTAGTGACGGCAAGACGAGGTTATGAATATCGTCCTTTCAGGCTGATGCGCAGTTTTAGCTGCACCACTAGGTCGAAACCGCAAATTGAGGGATGATCTACAACAATCATCGTTTGTCGGTAGACACAGGAGGTCGTAAATAGTGTAAAATCTTCTCTTGCCCCTGTTGTCCCGCATATACACAAAAATCGTGCATCAGTCTTTAAGGGATCAACATCGTTGTAGTGAAAATTAAGTAGTAGTCATTTATCCCCTCACATCCAGTAGCATAGCCCCCAGACAGCACAGCAAACTTGCAGCAAGCTTGATTTATCAAGTCAATAAGCTTGAAAATTCCAGGCGTGTAAGCTTGATGCAAGCTTGAATCAAGTGTTCTAGTTTACACTTGCCCAGCTTGCATTAAGCTTGACATTTCAAGCTTAAAAAATTTTCCAAAAAGAAATTTCTAAATACACGGGGCGCCCGCGCCCCACATACTTTATTTTTCCGCGTATTTTCCCCCTCTATGCTGTAATTTTAATCTGTTTCCATCGAGTGTCCGTGGCTAGAATAGAACCCGGGACCTTGCGGTTTGTAGCCGAGCGCATTATCCATTCAGCCACCGGAGCTTTGTGCAGCTATCACTAAAGTTTGAAGTGAATTATTACGCGGTTTTCTGGCCAGATTGATAAGTGGGCGATATGTTATTTATTTCTTTTATTTTTCCATGGGATGCATCAAAATTAAAATAATTTTATGTGTGATTTAGAGACTCTACTAATAGGGAAATAAACATAATATAAACTTAAGAGCAACACATGTTTTAAAACTTTCGCAACACTCATGAGCAATACTGCCGCTGGCCAAAATCGAGACAAACGACTGATTTTGAAATCAATTTCGTAGTATAATTGTACTTTATTTTGAAGAATTTCCATATTTGGAAATATAGAATGGGTTTACTTACTTAACACAAATTTTGTGTTAAGTAATCTGAAATCAAAGAAACAGATAGTTAAACGTTACTTCGAAATGCTATATCACAGTTGCTAACATAACATGTATGGAATACAAACGCTTTAGTCATTTTTGTAAATATTTCTTATAATAACAAATAATTGAAAATTTTTGCTATTTTTTAACGCTAAAAATTCTCTTTACAAATGTGGTTAGTTATTTTCCTACATATTGGTATGCTATATCGATATAGAGCATTTCGAAGAATTAAAAATAAGTTTAAATTAATTCATACAAATGTAAATTTGAATTATTTTCATTGTTCATACTACATAATTAAAAAAATTATTTAACTTCTGAAATAAACACATCTTTTACGAACTTTCAGCAAATTTGAGGACGCTAGACAATTAATGTCCATTCTCTTTCACAGATGGCGCCATCATTGCTCCTTTAAAAAGGAAAAATCAAGCGAGTAGCAATTGCCAAGCTTAAATCAAGCTGTATTTAAGCTTGACAATTCAACTTGACTCCTGCAAGCTTGCTGCCAGCTTAGAATGAATTGAACTGTCAAGCTTGCATTAATGCGTCAAATTCAAAGAAATGTCAAGCTTGATTTGAGCTTATGTGCTGTCTTGGCCATACTCTGGTGCCCAAGAACGAAAAATAACTATAGACCGTCTGTCATTTGCGGTTTTGGACCAATAAAATCTCCCTTCTACACGAGGTACCCGTTTCCAAAAGACAAGATGCATCAAAAATTAACCATGGCAGTGTAATTTCCTTCATGCTTGTGTGTAGAATGGTATATTCTTGCAACTGACGCAGGGTATACCTTTTGTACCACACGAAACGTATGTGCTTTCTATATTTGATTTATATGTATTTCTATGTGTATATACCATGATTGTATGTGCATAAAAACATAGATCGCCTCTGGAGAACCGAAGCAGTGTGAAGGAAGTCATACATTTGGAAGTGACATGTTATTGATGGAACAAAACTTATGAGGTTTCAATCTTCCTTCAGCGAGGGAGATAAAGACAGCTGACCTACTGGTCAAAAAGATTCAAGACCGGACTGAGTGTGTACAGGGCAGAATACTTAAGGCCACTGTCCACATCGAGCGGTTTCCGCCGTCGTACAATGTATTTGAATGGGGATATTTGGCCGCGTTTCCCGCCGGCCGACAGTGGACTGTCCTCTACCGAACAATAGATGGGGAAGGTGTGAAACCGCAATATGATTCACGGTCCCCAAATTACCTTTTGTCGGTTTAATACCGGAGTATCTCCCTTTTTCTCTGCAGTGGGTAAAATTTATTGCTTACAAGTGAGAATTGGCCCCTTACTGTGGTAGCGGCTAGCGGGAACCGCTCGATGTGGACAGTGGCCTTTAGTCCTTGTAGCAAGGGCGGATCCAGGGAGAGATAAATGAACTAAACCACAAACCCATAAAGCCACTATACAAAGAAAGGGCTGAGCCTGTTTTTCTGTCGTTCAGCGAGGCCGAGGTCGCTTCGTACTGCAATACATAGTAGTCGCTCGAAGTAGAAAGAAGCCTTAATTCAGCATTAAGGCCGATGCTGATAAACCACGTTTTCTATGTACGTATTTCAAATGACGACAAGAAACTGAGCCAGAAAAAAAATCTTCCATTGTGTAGGGGCGGGATTTGCGGTTTAGCTCAGAAATCTTTTGTCGGTGGACACCAAATAGTCATTAAAATATAGTAAAATTCGAGAGAAGAATGCCCCTCTGACCTCCTGTAGCGACGTCAAGAAGTAACTTCATCAGCATCGGCCTTTGAGCCTTTGAGCCTACTTACCCCTCCCTTCCCCCCCCGAAATAAATAAGTAAAATTTTTTTTTAATCTGGACTTCAGTGTAAAGCCCGTTACAGATAAACCCTGCACTGCCGTCATTAAGGCCGCTTTCCAGATTGAGAGGGAGCCGCTGGCCGATTGGCCAATTATCACTTGTAAGCAATAAGTTTTTCCCACAATATATTTTGGTAATAAATTTTTCAGAGGGAGATACTCCGGACAATAGTTAATTGGAGACCGTGGATAATATTGTGGTTTCACACCCCATCTATTGTTCGGTAGAGGACAGCCCATGTGTTGCCGGTGCAAAGGTCATTGCCCACACCCAGCGATTGTCGCGGCTACAATGTATTTGAATGGGGATTGGGCCGCGTCTTACGCCGGCGACACATGGGCTGTCCTCTAGTCTTACGCCGGCGACACATGGGCTGTCCTCTACCGAACAATAAATGGGGTGTGAAACCACAATATTATCGAAGATCCCCAATTAACTATTGTCCGGAGTACCTCCCTCTTTCTTTGCGGTGCGAAAAATTTATTGCTTACAAGTGATAAGCGGCCAGCGGCTCCCTCTCGATCTGGAAAGCGGCCAAATATCCCCATTCAAATACATTGTAGCCGCGACAATAGCTGGGTGTGAGCAATGGCCTTCACGGGGATTAAGGCGACATTCTTCTGGCGAATTTCACGACTTTTTAATGACCCGTCGGTATACACCCAGACAGCAACTAAGCTTAAATCAAGCTTGACATTTGGCTTGGCAATGGGCTTGGCAACATTTGGTTGGCTTAAGCTGGATTTTGGCTTGCAAACTGCGCAGTGATGGCGCTATCTGTGAAAGAGAATGGACATTAATTGTCTAGCGTCCTCAAATTTGCTGAAAGTTCGAAAAGATGTGTTTTATTCATGGTTTTATTTTATTACCAGTGCCATATTACCGGCAGGGCAAACGGGGCAACTGCCCAGGGCCTACAGATTTTAAGGCCCAAAAATCTTACATCTTACACTTTTGTAATTTTAAAATAAAATTACAAAGGATAAAAAAAAATTCAGAAGTTAAATAATTTTTTTAATTATAAAGTATGAACAATGAAAATAATTAAAATGTACATTTGTATAAATTAATTTAAACTTATTTTTAATTCTTCGAAATGCTCTATATCGATATAGCATACCAATATGTAGGAAAATAACCACATTTGTAAAGAGAATTTTTAGCGTTAAAAAATAGCAAAATTTTTCAATTATTTGTTATTTTAAGAAATATTTACAAAAATGACTAAAGTGTTTGTATTCCATACATGTTAGCAACTGTGATATAGCATTTCGAAGTAACGTTTAACTATCTGTTTCTTTCATTTCAGATTACTTAAAACAAAATTTGTGTTAAGTAAACCCATTCTATATTTCCAAATATGGAAATTCTTCAAAATAAAATACAATTATACTACGAAATTGATTTCAAAATCAGTCGTTTGTCTCGATTTTGGCCAGCAGTATTGCTCATGAGTGTTGCGGTACTGAAAGTTTTAAAACGTGTGCTGCTCTTAAGTTTATATTATGTTTATTTCCATATTAGTAGAGTATCTAAATAACACATTATTTTAATTTTGATGCATCCCATGGAAAAATAAAAGAAACAAATAACACATCGCCCACTTATCAATCTGGCAAGAAAACAGCGTGGTAAGTCACTTCAAACTTTAGTCATAGCTGCACAAGGCTCCGGTGGCTGAATGGATGCTCGATTGCTAAGCCAAAGGGCCCGGTTTCTATTCCAGCCACGAACACTCGATGGAAACCGATTAAGTTAAATTGAAATTTCAGCGTAGAGGGGGAAAATTCGCGGAAAAATAAATAATGTGGGTCGCGTTAGCCAGCGGGCGCCCCGTGTATTTAGAAAACTTTTTTTTGGAAAATTTTTTAAGCTTGAAATGTCAAGCTGAAATTCAAGCTTGAAATGCCCAGCTTGCATTAAGCTGGAAATGTCAAGCTTAATGCAAGCTGGGCAAGTGTAAACTAGAACACTTGATTCAAGCTTGCATCAAGCTTACACGCTTGGAATTTTCAAGCTTAATACAAGCTTATTGATTTGATAAATCAAGTTTGATGCAAGTTTGCTGTGCTGTCTGGGCACCAACAAAACATTAATGTGATAAACTGCAAACTCTGCCTCACCACACTATGGAGAGAGCATCCTGCAGAGAAAAGAGACAAGTCAAAATAACTGTACACATTCCAAGGGGAGCGTCAGGCAGGAGGAATGACAGTTTTTTCACATAGGAATTTCTCCCCAATGATTGTTCCTTTTATAAGCAGGGGTGACCCCCCTCTCCGACCCTACTCCTATGGTTCATATGTATTGTACTCTTAGGAAAACCTATTAATAATAGCTTCCTAAGGAAGGCTCATCACAGCTCCCAGACCTACTGAAATTTTGGGGGTGCACAGGAAACATTTGAGGGGGTCACATATCGAATTTTAGAGCTGAAAAGGGAAGTTTCTTTAAAATTTCAAACATGTTTATTTTTAAAAAAATTGACGAAATTGTTCGAGGGGGCACAGGGGGACACGTGAACCCCTGTGCCGACGCTACGCCTATAGTTCATATGTTAAATAAATCATGTTGGCGTTTTTTCCGTTCCCCTTTTTTTCCGATTGGCGTTTTTTCCGTGGGCGTTTTTACTGTTTGCGTTTTTTCCGCACACCGGATGACTCTGTGCCCCGTCCGACTTCTCCCAGGTTAATACGAAACAATCAAACATGTCGCATACATAAGAAAGAGGATTTTTAGCACCCCTCCCCATTTTGACCTATTTTCTTTCCCTTCCCCAAAACTGTTTTTGTATTTGTGGCCCTGGGGTCAAAATAACCCCGGCATCTGCCGCGTTCGGAGCCACGTGCTCTTCCCGACTGCTTCAGGTCGCCAGGAGTCACAAAACACGTGAAAAGGTCGATCTGAAAGTCAGTAGCGTGTTCTGAAGGTCAAGCAAATGCTTCGACATCCGAATGGGACCGCGCGAGCGTCCCGGTTGCGGTCAAGGTCAGTTTCTGGGTACGTGCGGTGTAGGTGGCTTTTCCAGGGCACTCATCTCTACAGCCACGCGCTCAAGGGCGCGTGTCTGCGCTTCCACGTGCCCGCGCCTGTGGGGGGGAAGGCGGGCAGACGATATTTCCAGGCAAGAGAAATCCACGAATGAGTAAAAAATAAAGAAAACAACAGACGCACTGAAAATAGGAAAAGTATATTCGTTGCCAGCCGGGAACAGATTTTTCTGTTTATATCTCATAGTTTCTCAGAATGCTTTAAAGAATTATCACCCAAACCTAAAATAATTGATCATTCTTTCGAAAAAATCCCTAAAAATTAAAAGTTTAAGCTATAGGATGGTAACTGATTACATCTTTTTCAGATCCGAAATAACTTTCCAATGATGCAAAGATAAAAAATGTCCGATTAATATTTAGATGTATACGAGCTGATATATGCGGAATAACGAGTTTTGGAACAAAACATTTAATACTACTCCCCTCCGGCGACCAGTTGGTTCGCCATGTTAATAAATTTTGTGTTTCTCACCGGCTTCCTTGGCACTGAAATATCGCATGTTCTGAATGGAATTTAAAATTAAGGTAGTTACAAACAGGGGCGGCCCTAGGGTAAGTGGCGCCCCCTGCTAACGTAAAAAAGACGCCCCATTTCATGCTCTACTTCGTTTTTGAGTTTGACATGACGTCCCTTTGAAGCCGGCGCCCTGATGCGATGATTACCTTGCTTACCGTGTCGGCCGCCCCTGCTTACAAAAATAAGACGGTTTAATGATAAAAACCTACGAAAAGGTTCAAATTATTTTCGTCCTATATTAATTCTGAAGAGCTTGTAGATATATCGGCCGTTATCAAAAAACGAAAAGGAAAAAAAAAAAAAAAAAAAAAGTAAGGACATCTGAAACATTTTCAGATTTTAAATACGCACTAAAAGTTATTAAAAGCGTATCATATCCATTCGTCTTCCCTATTTTCTTAACTTAGTAAGTTGGAGTGTATCATTATTCATGAGTGTGATTAAACAAAATTAAAATTGATATTTCTAACATCCTTTTTCTGGACGTAATACATTAGAAATAGAAGGGAGAAAAGACACGCAGAAAATGCATAATTCGAACTGAATGAATGTTTCAAAAACTTATTTTTTGTTTGTTTGTTTGTGTAACATGTATTTCGGATTTGTGTGCTTGGCCCGTAGTCCACTTATAAATTCACGTCAGAAGGAAAAACTTATTCAGATGATTTTATTTATTAAAAACGGCGCCATCTGTCGACGGCTTTGTAAAAAAAAAAAAGCTCAATTGTATTCTTTTTTTCAGGATAAAAGATAGGTTTTTTGTATATTATAGGAACAGTGTTTTTATTTTCGCGGGATAAAAAGTAGCCTGTTTGTTAATCGAGGACTTTAACAGTCTTTATTCCAAATTTCATCCAAATCCGTCAAACCGTTTCTGCGTGAAAGAGTAACAAACATTGCCATTTATAATACTAGTAGGATTATTTATAAAAAAGGTTATTGAAAAATTAGAAGGAACAGTACTCATTGTCATCAGAGTTACACTTGCATGCTAAGTTTCAGCTCACTCGGACTATAGAAATTGTACAAATTCTGAGCTGGAACGACATACACACACCAAGCTATAAAAATCGTTAATAAAATAAATGGTGTGGTTGCTGTTGGATTATATCCAATTATATGCACATGCCATCTAGGCCGAGGGGTTGGATACACTCAGTGGAGGTCTTTCTAAGGGGGTCCTAATCAGGGCCTGACTATTACATTTTTGTGCCCAGGGCATTTTTTAAATTTTGTACCCCTGTATATAGCTGACTCAAATTTTGTGCCCGCATATATAGGTCTAAACTGTATTTCCTGGCCTATTTTTGCATGTGTGCCCAGGGTACGTGCCCCAAGTGCTCATGCGGTAATCAGGGCCTAGTCCCAACCCGTATTTACAATAAGTTTCGGAGGAAACCACGGAAAACTCCGAACGGTTAGGTCGGTGGACGTGACCTGGTTTTGAACCCGGTATCTTCCGTCTCCCATTTCAGAACGTTGCTCGACCACTGGTGGGGCTACCTGATCTGGACGCCACATGACGTCGTTGTACGACTGTACAATTATACACATTTTACTGAACACACTCAATCAGAAATGAAATTAATTTCATTGAAATAGATGAATGATTTTGATGTCAGTTTTAATACTTGATATCAAAATATCTATGGGTAAGTATTGTTTAAAGTCTTTTAAAGCGATGCTGTAAATAAACCATACCTAGACGGCGGCAATCAAGAAGGGGGGAGGGGTGGCACAGCTAGATGTTACAACAGTCCTGAATACAAAATTTCAACATTCTAGTCAAAATGGATCGTACATGTATAGCTATATGAGTTATGAGTACCCAAAATCCCCCTCCCCCTATGTTAAAATATTTTTTCATACTTCAATTCATATCTCATATAATATTGGTAGTAAGAAGCTGATTTTTATTCGTACTATTAGAACTAAACGACCCAAACATAATTTAATGTTATTATGATTTTTAATAAATTAATATGAATTATGAATTATTAAATTAATATTAAAAAAAATTATGAATAGCGACCTAGCCAAATTATGATGGAAATAGATGCAGAAATTAATATTACATGGCTGTGCAAAATTTCAAATTTTTACGTTCAGTAGTTTAATTTATATTAAATAAAATGTGTTATTTTCATGAGTTAAGGGACCCTATATATAAATTTATTAAGTGAAAATGTTTTGAAAATTGCATAAAATAAACGTAAATTAGATTTATTTTGTGCAAAAACACACCAAAAGATACCAGTATTAAAAATTTTAAATTTTGAAGCAAATAAATTAGAGGTTTTTACAGTTTGATAGGGATTCTATAAAGCGTGCATTCTTGCGTCCGTTACCAAAATACCCCAAATAAAATATTTTCCAGGTATAGAATTAGATGCAGTAGATCAGGGGCGTAGCCAAGGGGGGGGGTTAGGGGGCCACAACCCCCCCCCCCCCCATGAGAAATTTTTTGCCATAGAAGTTTTTTGCCAGTGAAGAATATACATTTTGTATATTCTTCACTACATTATCACACATATGTATACATATATATGAGTTGCAGTAGTCATAACCCCCCCCCCCATGAAAAATTTCTGGCTACGCCCCTGCAGTAGATATATGTCTTCTAATACAACGTCCTATTTCTGAAAAACTAACATCGTCAACTTTACAGGCGTGAATGTGACCTTTTTTAATATCGGAAACATTAGGTCTTTGGACTTCCCCATACTTTATCAAACATTCAAAATCACGTTTTTCTGTCTAAATTTTCATCTAACTATATATTAAAATACCGCCAAAAGTCTTAAGAATATTGCACATTGCAGACGATAGTATTAAATGAAGAAAGTGAAATAACAAACACAGTGATAATATTGGTTCGGCAAAAATGTAATTGCGTTTTTTACATGAAATTCAAACAAATAAATTTTCTATCAGGAAATCATTCTTCAAGTTCGACCATAGCTGAGTAATATTCAAGCTTGTAGTCAGAAGAGCAGAGAGCAGCCTCTAACTCCTGCCAACATTTCACCTGTCTAAGAGAACCATCAACGGAAATACTCAATAACAATTTCAAAATTACAAAGATTTTCAAAATCGTGAGCAGTCATTTTGCATTTCCCCCTTAAATCATGTGTACGAGCCAAGGAAGTTATGAACTCACGGGTCATTTGGACCACAGACTAAATATTCTATTCTACCCTTGATATTCTCAGTACAAAAAACTTTAAGAGAGATGGAAACAATATTTTCCTTGAAAATAATACTAATAGCTTTTAACTTTCGCGATCGAAATTAATGAAAGGCGAAAAGTTCGGAATCTACAAATAGCGTTTTTCAATTTGCAGAAAGTCCCTTAAAAACGCGCAAAAATTAATTCGCAATATCTCCGGAAATTATCGTAGAAAATTGGTGAAAATTTATATTTAGGGTAATTTGAAGGTTTTCTTTCGTTTAATAAAGTCAAAATATGGGGTTGCCATTGAGAAAAACGAAGTTGATGCAGAATTAAATATGAAGACGGCCCCTGATGCAAATTAAATTAATAGTAAATTAAAGTAAGCGTTATTTGCAAACGAATGGTATATATAACTTTACTGTACGACCAACGACGGCGAAATAAAGAGCAAGTGGGACTTTTTTTTTTTTTTTTTTTTTTTTTTTCCGCAGCTGTACCTACGTAAGTGCAGGCGTCATACAGAAACTGGTCGAAAAGGATTCCCAGTTGTCTAAATCAGAATATCGAACTTTTCCTTTATTACAATATTTTCTTTACTTGATACAAAGAAGTAAAATAATATGTAAAAATCAGAGGAGTAGATTGACCGAAAACTTTTGGGGACACATCTGAATTTAATAGCAGAAAAGGGAAGTTTCTTTGGAATTTCCAAAAAAAATGTTGAAAGATTTTGAGACAAAATTGAAGGGAGTGGAGAGGGCACGTGCATATACCGATGCTACTCCTATGGTAATAATAACAATAATAAATGGGGATAATAATTCCTTTTAAATTGCAAAATTAATGTTAAATAGAAATTCAAAAAGAGTATATGTATACGATATATTAAAAAATAACATTAGTTTCTCGGTAATACTACTTTACTTTACTTGTATCATAGCTAGAAGAACACTGTCTTTAAGAAGCAAAGATGGAAGAATTACTAAAAAGAAAAGGAATTTTCCTAATTTTGTCCTTTAATTAATACAATGTACAATTTTTTCATTTAAAAAACACTTTCATATATTTCTTTATTTTTTTCTTAGCATCTTTTTTAAATAATGGGAGGAATTTTAATACGAAAAGTACTCAGAAGTTGAAATGACTTTGAATTTACCGTGTAGAGCAAAGAAGGAAAGTCCTGGAAAATATTAACTATGTGCCCGCTCTTGAAACACAAATTAAAATAAATTAATTGTGGGACCCGAAAAAATTCAGGATGATTCTATTTAAGCTGCAATACACACTGAAATAAATAAAAAAGATGCCATTTATGAAACTTCCAGAAAGAGATCTTAAACCTGGAATGCCGCAGTAAAAATTTTCAAAAAGTGATTCTGTAAAATTTTCAACTTTTTAAATTAAAAATTTTTTATTTATTTATTTATTCATTTTTTTGTTTCGTAACTGCTACATGTTTATTGTTTATTCAGTATAGATTGTAAAGAGAAATTTTAAAAATTCTAAAATGTGGGCATAATAGTAATAATAATAATAATTTTGGTATTTATGAACCAAAAGCAGTGGTTTTTAAAAAAGAAGTACACCATTTTCCCTGAAAATTTATTTCGAACTCTGCAACCCCCTAAGCAGTAAAAATATGTACAGTAATACTCCGACCTTACGCGACAGGTGGGACGGAGTAATAAACGCGTAAGTTGAAATCGTGTAATTCGGGGACAATTTCACACATGAATGTATGTATACATACAAATCATTTTTAATTGGAGCCGGGGACTAAAGAAAACAATAATTAAAAAAAAAGTGTGATAAAAACTTGGTAATACATATGTATAACAGATAATATAATTAAAATCGTAAACCGAAGTTATTTTGGATGGAAATAAACAAAAGAAGTGTGGACGAGATTTGAAAATCGCGTAACTCGGAGTTTGCGTAAGTCAGGGCAACGTAAATCCAGGGATTACTGTAAACTAAACGTTTCGTCAATGATGACAACACTCCACAAAACAATCCGCCTACCTCTGGTCGAGTCCACATACTCTGAAAGGAGGAAAGGAAGCGTCTAGTGTTCCGAATTTTTCCGCCAAAAATGAACTCGTCCACTTTCACTTTCAAAGGTCTCTGCCCTCACCACGCCGTGCGGCGGAGAGGTTCACTCGCTCTTCATTCAAAGTAACCCCGGGGGGAGGAGAAAGCGGAGAAAGTAGTCTGCACCACTGCACTTGCCGCCAAGAGCAGCTGCCGCTTTTTCTTTCTTTATACTTTTTTTTTTTTGTTTCTCTCTGTCGGTCTCTCTCTTTTCACTGTTGTTTTTATGTTTTTACTTACGTTACTGGAAAACTACTCACGCGTAATGTGACGTCATTATTGCATCATCAATGATATCATCGATTGAGTAATTTCGGCAAACAGTTGTGGTTTGGGGTCAGTGGACTACTGAACTTCTAAAAGAACTTCCCGTGTCATTCATTATTACAGGTTTTTTTAATATTATTTTTTATTTATTAATAGTGTTTGTTGGTTAAACTTTAAATTAGTAATTTTGGTCTTTTAAAGTCGCCAAGAAAGGCATTAAGAAAGTTTTTTTTTTTTTTTTTTTTTTTGTAAAAGTTGAGTCGGTTATCTAATGAAACATAAAAACGAAATTCTAGGATTAGGCAAAATGGAAGGACTAAAAACTATTAATATGATATACAACTATTTTAGACATGTCGATTTATTTTACGTGAAATAATTAAGCTCCCGTGATCAGAGATTTCCAGTGAGTGGCGGATTAATGCAAGTTTGTGGGGGGGGGGGCTTTAATCCGCCCTTGTTTCCAGTAAACTACAAATTCTAAAACCGATGTTGAATTGATTTGTATGTTGATACACACATGAGCACCGGCAGCATAGGACAAGGGGGGCAATGCCCCCACCCCTGTTTGTAGTGTTTTTTCTTGCTTTTTTGTTCTTTCCAACATGGTAACCATACGTTGAAGTAGTCTTTGCCCCCCCCCCTTCGGGAAATATTCTGCCGGCGCCCATGGATACACATTATTATTTAACAGTAGAAGCAGATTTCAGGGAATGCTTGGGTCTGTTTATTTCTCGTGCAGGTTTGTCTTAATACACATAGTACACGCTGATCTTCTGAACCATGGCCGAGTGAATAAAGACACTGGATAAAGGTAGATTGGCTGAAAGGTTCGGGCCTATCGCGCGGCCATCATCTCACGGTCTGGCGTTTTGGGTGGGTTTCTCGAGATGTAACGTGAATACGCGTTAGGACCCTTTAAAAAGTCCTCCTTCCAAGGAACCCTTTCTCAAGCAGATAGCCTTCGAGTAGCTTTGCCTTAATACTCAATAGTGATCTTCCGGAATTGTCGTATTTTAAAACGAAATATTCTCACTAGGAATACTAAAATTGATTCATCTGATTTAATATTTTCTTTAATACTGTTTCGATAGATTTGACCTCCACCAATTGACTTCATTTATACGTACAAAATTATCTTAACAAATTTCGGATTTCGGAGGGGGGAGGGGTGACCAAAAGGTGAAAAAAGGATGGTTTCCGACAAAAATTCTTGAATTATTGACATCCAATTAATAAAAATTAATTTTTTTTTGGGGGGGGGGGGGTGCACACAAAAGGTGAAAAAGGTAGAATTTCCCACAATAATGCTTGACTTATTGGCATCCAATCACGAAAAACTCAAAATTTCCGGGGGTGACCAGCCCCAAGCCCCTGGCTATATCCCTGACTAGTACTAAATTTTACATTTTTTTCTCCTCTAATGTTAACGTTTCTTTAAGCTGGAAATCCGCTATATAATGTTAAAATAATATTATCCCAATAAATCTCCATGAAAAATAATTTATCTTTAGAATTGGGAAAAAAAAAAAAAAAACCTATCACATCATTATCTTCCACAAAAGAAAGGGTTTTCACCTTATTTGTTTCTACTTATATCTACTCAGCTCTGAAATAATGTGACACATGGAAATTTTTTCTCTTACTCACTAAAGAGAAAACGTTCCCCCCGTAATCTAATCAGTCGTTTACCTCAGAACCAACGACCGCCAGTTACGTGAAGAACAAAAAGGACGAGTGAAAAAAATGAAAATTATTCGTAATCACACCGCAAACGAAAGTCATCGTCCCATTAAAGGTCGCCAGCGGTCAAGGGCAAGCGAGAAAAGGGGGGGGGGTCATTGTTCGAAGCATTGGAGAGGTCACTTCAATAACTATTCGAGGACGCTACCTGGCCGATGAAGGACGATTCCCGGGTCAGTACAGCTGATGTGGGGCCTCCGCAGACATTTTTCGAGGACACGCAGACGATTTGACCCCTGCAAGGCTGCAGATGTAACGCTTATTGAGAGGGGGTATTTGTTTTCAGAGCGTAACATGTCGTTGATCTGTTGTTGTTTACACGCAGGTGAAAGACCGGTGAACGACTTCGGTGTATCTGTGGTTCAAGAATGCGCGCTTTTCCTCGGCCCGGAGTTCATTTAATACGAGCAGGGTGCGAGAGTTCGTTGTATCTGAGGACGAGGTGAAAAGTGAATGGAACTGAAATTAATCAGTCAACTTGTGAAAGTGAATACAGAATATTCAAATGACAGGCATGGCCCCAATGTGTGATAAGAAAGAAGGCTTTACACGAAAGGCTGATTTATTTTTTTCTTTCAACGAACTACTTCAACGAAAAGTTATCACAGTACTGCTACATAATTTAAATTGCTGAGTGAGAACGAATACGAAGAATACCTGAAAACAATCGCGACTTTGTCAGAGTTTAAATTTATCATGAATATTATTAACATAAAATTATACATTCAGAACGATAATTTTGATTTCTCCACTTAGTTTATAATTTTCAAATCTTTAATTTTTGGGATAGGCTAGGGTAGTCAAGTAATAGTGTCCACTTACTTTTAAGTAAACAGACATAAAGGTGAAGTGACCATTTTTCTGAAGTTGAAGTAAGGGACACTCACGTATGACAAGCCCTGGAGGGGGGGGGGTAGGTATTAAAATTAATCCAAATAACAGTATGATAGTAGCCAAAGGGGGGTTGTGACCCCCCCTTTGGCTACCCCCCTGATACAAACACATATACTTGCCCAGAGGCGTAGCCACGGGGGGGGTTATGGGGGTCATAACCCCCCCATGAGGAATTTTTTGCCATATAAAATGTATATTCTTCACTACATTATCACACCCAGGTATACAAATATATGAGTTGTAGTAGTCGTAACCCCCCCCCCCATGAAAAATTTCTGGCTACGCCCCTGATGCACAGATTTCATTTTTCGCGGTTCTTTGCAATTTTTTTAAGAGGAGAAAAAAAGAAAAAAGAAATTAGGTGCCAAAATTTTTAACACAGAACGGTTACTTTCAAGCGGGATTACAGAAAAGAAAATACTGGACAATACGCGACAGAACTTCAAAATATGAGACTGTTCCGTATATAATACAGGACGATTGGTCACTTTAATAAAGGCTGATACTGAGTCCTGGAATTTTCCGTGTTACGCAATGGAGCAATTCCTGTTTGTTAGATTTGCGTGTAGTTTGTTTCCGGAGTTTACCAGAATTTCTTTGGAAAAATCGGAAGATCTGGGGCATTTAGCACCTATGTATTTTCTACGGCACGGCAAATGGGTTCACTGAAATATTAAATTCGATAAAGCGCCCATTTATTGTCCACTAGCCACCTCTGGCGACCAGTTGATTCGCCATCTAAATAAATCTTGTTCGGAGGGAATACTAGCTGTTTCTCACCGGTTTCCTTGGCACTGAAACCTCTCAGATTCTGAATGTAATTTAGAATTGAGATGGTTACAAACCATAGATATAGGAATAACTAGATCACGCATCCGTATACTAGTAAGAGGTTTTTCTTGTTGCCAAATATCTTCGGTGGCATCGCCCATGATAGTGGCAGAAAGCAGTGTCTTGGTCATGGTTTATGGTTATTTTCGCCACTAGTCCAGCATCTTATTTATTTATTTATTTTTAATTAACTTTAAGCATTATCATGCCCAAGTCGTGCTGTGCGTATAATTGCACCAACAGGTTTAGGAAAGGATCTGGAATATCTTTTCACAGGTAATAAATGCTTGAAATTGGTGGTATTGACATAGATATAGGAATGAACGCTAGTTATTCCTATATCTATGGGTATTGAAAATCAAATACCAATTGATGTTCAATAACAGTAGTATTTTTAAATTTCCTAGTTACCTATGCTTTTCGTTCACTTTGTAAAGTAATTGAAGGAGATATTGCACATCCTTCTTGAATTAAAGTAGACATTGCTTAATTCATGTTTCTATATAAATATAATCCTAAAAACATTTGACCGTACGATATATATATATACTTATTTTTAAATTGTATACTTGGCACTTAAACTATAAAAAATGAGATAACTAAAGCATCGTAATTTACTTTTTATGAATAATTATTAATCATATTTTACAGGAAATGATTAATTTTTCTATCATTTTTCAAAAATAACTCTTGAATTGGGGATATTGAATTTATCTTATTTATTCTAACTAGATTTTCCACATTTGAGCATTTTTTAACGACTTTTAAAATTACTAGTTTTAATATTAAATTCATTTTTTTTTTAGTTCAACGTGATTGTTTGTTTAAGTCTTTATTTATTTTTCTTTATACTTTTGTTTAAGTAAGCTTTATTAAGTTAGTGTTTTATGGTAAGTATTTTAACTTTTTTTTTTTTTTTTTTTTTTTTTGAAATAAGCATATCAGCTCTGTAGTGTTGTATCAAATCCACAGTTTAATTAAAAAAAAAAAAAAAAAAAAAACCTGGCTGGTGACACAATTTTTAATATTAACTGAAATTCTATTAAATCAGTGCTTTAATTGAATGTACGTTTAAGTTTACACATCCCTGTCTGAACAAACAATAGTACACTATAAAATGTATTTTTAAAAAGCCATAAAACAGTTAAGTTATGCCAAGCAAAGTTATCATGGGAGGATTATTTCTGATGCTTTTTGTGCAATGTTGTGCACAAAAAGTGCACATGCTTTGTGCAATGCTTCGATGCTGCAAACTGTCATTTTACTTAATTTTTCTAGATGACTTTCTGATTTTAATAACTTTCTGATTGTTTAGGTTTCCACTATCTAATAAAGAATTGACAAATAAATGGATTTCTGCTGTAAAAAGGGATAATTTTGTTCCTAATATACATACATTTATTTGTTCAGAACACTTCAGTGCTGAATGTTTTGAATCAAATCATAATCGGAAGTTGCTAAAAGATGATGTAGTTCCAACTATCTTTAATTTTCCAAAGCATTTGAAAAAGGTAAGCTCTAAACGAGGTACTTATTAGGGAGGGATAATGGGAATGGGATATTGTCCCCACCCCACCCCCTCTCAAAAGAAAAGAAAGAAAAAAAAAAACAGCAAAAGTTTTTATTGTGCACAGTAATTAATATAATGCCTTTATATGTATATTTCATGCTTTAGAAATTGATAATATACACCCTCCAAAGAAAGTATTCGAGCAAGAGATTAAATTTCCTACGTTGGTTTTGTATATTAAAAATTATTTATCATAGAATATGAATTAGCCTATGTATAAATATGAATTTCCGTAATTCTGTCAAGTTGTGCGTTTTTCAAAAACTCAATTTTATTCACAAATCTAAAATATAGGAAATTTCTCTCTTGCACGAATACTTTTTTTGGAGGGTGTACTTAATTTCAGAATGCATATTGTTGTAAAAACGAAAATAAAGATAATCGTTATTTTTTTTTTTTAATTGCCTTTGAATTTTTTTCTTCCTTCCCATATTTTGTTTCCACATACACAAAATAAGACTCATAGTACATCTATTTTGATATATAGCTATAATTAATATTTAAATTTAAAAAATCCAATTATTAAATTTTGTTAAATTGACATTCATGTGTTAAATTCAATTATAATTATGTATTGGATTTGGCAGAATTGTTTTAATGATATGTTTGTATTTTAATTACTTCTTCAGGCGTGATTGGAGTTGAACTAGGTTTAGAATCAGACATTTTATATTTATTTGACAATCTTCGAATCTAACATTAGATAATTGTTAGATAAAGACTCTTTATCTAACAAGTAAACTAGTAGAATTAATAAAAAACGTGTTACTATGTACTACATTTTATTATGTTCTTTCTTTGTGAACATGATTCTTTCAGAATATATTTCATTTTATAAAGAAAAAACATCCATTTCAAATCTCATACTAGTTATGCATTTTACTGTGTACATACTGTGTTACATATTTTCATGGTTAAGTAAATAATGAATGCCATCTTAAATTTAAAGAAACATTAAACAACTGCTAAACCATTAACAAATTTTAGTAAACTGTTTCTAAATGTAGGTATTTTAGAAAAGTAGTGACTAGGCCAACCCCTGCTTACACAAATTCAATCAAATATATATATATATATATATATATATTTTTTAATTCTGTATCCTGTTTCTTTAAATATTCATTTTAAAAAAACAATTTTATTTCATAGAAGTAGATTAACTTGATATTTAAAATAAAGTGATTTCAATCAAGTAATATTTTTAAAAATCAATTGATTTAAATTAATGCAACTCTGTTATATACATTAAAATATTCTTTTACAGAGAAAGTTTTTTTTATTTATTTTTAGGAACAAAAACCAAGACCTCCACCTAAACCACGAAATTTACCCGTGCATGTACAAAATATTGAGAATGAAGCAAAGCCTTCTGACATCAATGACCATACATATTGCATCACAGAAAGTCCAAGAAAAATAAAACGTAAATATGAAGAAATAATCGATGATAAGAATGCAACAATAAGTACATTGCAAAAAAAATTAAAAATGGCTCGTGTAATGGTTTCTCGAAAAACAAAGAAAATTCAGACTTTAACAGATCTCATTAATGATTTAAAAGAAAAACATTTGGTAAATGAGAAAGCAGCAGAAGCTTTAGAAGAAAATTTCAGTAGTATTAGTCTGGCTATTTTTAAAAAAAAGTTACAATCCAAAAAGCAATATCCTGAAGAAATAAAATCTTTTGCCTTATCACTTTTTTTTTATTCTCCTAAAGCATATGATTATGTGAGAGAGACATTTATGTCAACATTGCCACATCCTTCTACCATCAGACGATGATATAATGTAATCAATGGTTCGCCTGAGGAGGCACTGTCAGCCTTGCAGGAAAGGGTTAAAAACAGCAATTATGATGTATATGTTTCCCTTATTTTCGATGAAATGGCCATTCGTAAGCATATAGATTGGGACGTAAAAGAATTTTTTGGATATGCTACGTATGGTTTTAATGTATGTTCTGGTCAGCAATATGAGGCTAAGGAGGTACTAGTACTTATGGTTGTAGGATTTAACGTGCATTGGTCTATTCCCATAGGTTATTTCCTTATTAATGGAATTACTGCTGATCACAAAGCCAATTTAATAAGGCAGGCTATTTTAATATTAAATGATATAAATGTAAATGTGATTTCGATAACTTTTGATGGAACATCGACGAATTTTTCCGCCATGGAAAATTTAGGAGCTCTAATACGAGACCCTACACAACTTCAGCCTTTTTTTCCAAACCCCGGTGATCCATCAAAAAATATTTATGTTACACCTGATGCATGCCACATGATTAAACTCATGAGAAATTTATTTGCTGAGCTAACTCTGGTGAATGAAAATGGCGAATTGATCGAATGGAAATATATCAAATTTTTGAATGAAATACAAAACAAAGAAGGTTTGCATTTGTCCAATAAGTTAAAAAATTGTCATTTGGATTTTTATCAGAATAAAATGAAAGTGTCTCTGGCTGTACAAGTTTTAAGTAACTCTGTTGCAGTAGCATTAAATTTTGTATGCAATCATTTAAATTTGCCTCAGTTTAAAAATTCAAAAGGTACTGTAGATTTTATAACTAAGTTTGACAGACTTTTTGATATTTTTAATTCGAAGAATCATCTTGCTAAAGGATCAAAAGCTGCGATAAAAGTTAGCAACCGTGATACATGGGAACCTTTTCTGGAAATTATGGAAAAGTACTTAATGTCCTTAAAAGACTGGAAAACTGGAAAATTTTTATATCAAACTCCACGCAAAACTCCAATTCTTGGCTTCCTTTGTCTGTGCAGAAGTTTACGTGGCTTATTTAATGACCTTGTTCTTAAAGATAAATTAAAGTATATAGCAACATACAAAATGTCTCAAGATCATTTAGAAATGTTCTTTTCCCGCATTCGCCAGCGTGGAGGATGGAACAACAACCCATCAGCAATACAGTTTCGTGCTGCATACAAACAGTTACTTTTCAAAAATGAAATAAAAGCAAGTGCAAAAGCCAATTCTGTCAAGCAGGATAACACAGTTCTGCTACCTTGCCTTTCTATTGCTTCAAATGTTGCAGGAAGCATATTTCATAACGTTACTGCTCTTAGACTTTTTGACAGTGTAGATCAAGATTTTGAAACTGAAGATGAAGATATTGATTTCTTTGTCAGTATGATGCCAAATTTATCAGACTTTGCCAACAATGCTGTTTTTTACATAGCTGGTTTTGTAGCCAAGAAGCTAACTGCTAAAGTTAAATGTCCTGACTGCTCTTATGCATTAGTGCAAAGCAATATAACAGGATCAAATCATTCCACATTTTTATCATTAAGGGATTTTGGCGGGTTGAAAAAACCATCAAATGATGTTTTTTCAATCTGTTCATATACTGAAAAGTATATAAGACAGGAATTATTACTAAATGGTAATAATAAACTACCTTCTGGAAATGTCAAAGAAAAAATTACTACTAAAGTTTTGAAACTTTCACTCCAAAAAAATTTCTTTCAAAATTTAATACCTCACTCATTAGAAAATGCATTGCTTGAAAATTATGTCATTAGTCTTATAAAAGCTGTAGTAAATGAATATGTCAACTTAAAATTTCATCATTTAAGTCGTTTGACCAACATTAACTTAAAGGGTAAAAGCATACGCCACAAACTGGATAAATTAATTTTATTTAAAAACCAATAATTTATTATGTTTTATTTACTAACACAATTATAATTTTAATGATAACAGTAATTAACTTTAAGGTAATTTTCCACTGATGGAACATTAGTGTAACTGTGCTGTGGTTAGCAATCTTGTAAATTTGTCTCCTTTACGAAGTAATATATTTTATATTAAATGCTAGAAATGCACCAAATACCAAATATTTGATTAATTTTTTAAAATCTACTTAGTATCTTTTATGAAATGTAAATGAGTTTCCATTTAACATCCTAAATGTACCTACATTATGTATAATTAACTTTGTATTTTGAGTTTGTACTATATGGTACTATACTATAACTATTGTATATTTATTCATCTTATTTCATGATATTAGTAATTAATTTATAAATTGAAAATATCGTATTTTAATTATTTCAAAATATGTAATTCTGTGTATTTAAAATGACACCTTGTTTGCTTAAAAATGTTTACTTTGAAAATTTGATTATGTAGTTGACCTTGTGGAATTGCCCATGTGTGTATTTTTACATTATTTAATTCATATCCATGGTTACCAGAATAAATACATAATAATTTTATAGTGCTTCAAATGCTGTTGGCAGTAATTTAGTTTGGTGATGTCTAATTACTGCTGGATTTTGATGACTTTTGCATTTTTTAACTTTTTATGATTTTTAGGGTAATTTCTGAGATTTTGGAACACTGTTTTACATTTTATGATAATTCTTTGGTTTTGGGTCACTTTTTATGATCATTTAACATTTTTCATTTTATTTTAGTGAATATTTACCTTAGTTTCTTTTAATATGTTTTAGTTAAGTGTCAATATCTAGTTGTAAATATACTTTTTTTTCTTTTGTTATTTTTGAAGTAAAACTTCTTTAGCAGCGACTAGGGAGTAACTCAGATTTTTTTTTCTGACGGAAGTAACTCAGTAAAGGGAGTGACATGTATGTCATACTCCACGCTAATTGCGCCCCGAAAAAGAAGAACCCCTGAAAAACCTACCTTTTCGACCTATTTCCAGTGAATAATATGAATATAACATTTATATAATCTTTGTAAAGTACATGAATAATAAATATAATTAAATTATAATATGATATTTATTTTAAGTCTAATCATTTCAGTGATACATGTCGTAAATGTCAAAGAAGTTTTACTTCAACCGCGTGTAAAGATTACATGCACACACTTTTTTTTATTATTTTAGCATATTTGTTTTAGATATTAATACATTACATCTCAATTTATTTAAATAAATGTTTTAATGTAACAAAATGTAACTTTAGTAAGGAATTATTGGTTTAAATTGAAATTTTTGTTTAAGTATTAGAACATTTTTAAATTGTTTTAAGGGCATTTTTTATGTTATCAAGGATATTTTAAAATAAAATTGATTTTCTAAGTATACTTGTTTGTGTATTATTGTATATGTATGCGAATAAAATTATTCCGTCCTTATTTATTTTATTATGATAACAAATTCCTAGGCTACCCATCAGTATATTTAATTTTGGGACAATTTATGTTAAATGCAAATGCCACACTTATACAGTTATTAAAATATAAATTAAATAATTTTTAAAATTCTTGTGAAAGATACAATATTGTATTGAACCAAGTAATATTTATAGAGCTACTAGATGACCCGGCAAACGTTGTTTTGCCATATAAATTATTTCTAGGACTTTTTAGTAGAAAGAAATGACTAACTTTTTGTAAGTGTGTGAAGATGTGGTATATAAGTGGAAGAGGCATGGAGCGCTGTGAACGTTGCTGGAATATAAAAATAACACAATACCAAACATTTATATTTTTAATTCATTGTAATTTATTCTTTAAATTTATATATATATATCACAAATTACAATATTTTTACTAAAAAATACTATCAATCCCTTAACGCAATAGTCTTATATATAATAAAATCCGAGAGTAAACATTGTATGTAGCTATGTAGGTAGGTTTGTGACCTCCGATCTTCTTGCGCGCGTCTCTCGATCGCATTGCGCCGAGACGGTGGGTCACAGACCTATCCAGTTTTGCATACGGCTTCACTAGGACAGATCCTAACACGCCTCGGAGCGATTTTTTCGAAATTCGAATTAGAAAATGTTTTATTTTATGTTTTGTCCGATTTTTAGCGATTTTTCTCGCTTAATACGTAATAACGCCGGTAATTACACTCGCAAGAAAACGAAATTTACATCATCGGATAGAGGAGAAAATTTTCTTTTAAAAACTGTTTGTTCGGACTGTGTAACATAATTTGCAGAGTTTTGGGAATTTTTGAAATAAAATTAAATTTGACGCTGACTTTCGTAAAATATTTTTAAAACTGCTACATCTTAAATTCTATCCGTCATAACTTTTTTATATTTTGTCAAAAGGCGGAGCATACATTTCGCCCTCTTTTAAAAGAAAAACCAGAGGAAAATATAAATTAGGAGATTTTTTACGAATTTTTAAGTAAAGAAGGATTTTCATTTCAATCGCAGCAGCTTAAAATTTTCGGTATGATATCTTGCGGTTTGGTTGTCTTGGAGACAGTAACAATGATTAAAATTGCCAGTAGAAAAAAAAATAAATAAAATTATTTAAAAATAATTAGTTTTCACATGTAAAATGTGCGCCACTTTGACGTCACGAGTTTAAAACCCCTTTCGAAACTCAATCAGAATAACGGACTCACAAGCAAAACATACGCCGCGCATGTGAAATAATTCTATATTTTACTTTACGTTGCCAGAAAAATAATTGAATGCTGTTTTTTCACAAGTGAATTATCCAGCATTATTTTCAATTGAGATTTTAAACGGGACACGTTTTCGAATCGCAAGAAAGATTTTGCGGTGCTAAACAGGGTCTGATTATGGCAAACAGGGACCCCGGGCATTAATGAATTTGGGGGCCTCCATCTATGAAATTTGTTTTATTTTTCATAAAATATATGTTTATAAAAAAGAATATTTCAGAACAACATTTGAAATTGGGGGCCATTTCGAGCCGGAGGCACTGGGCAAAGTCCCGATTTGCCCGTGAGATACTAGGGCCCTGGTGCTAAATACGCCAATCTGACAATAATTAAGCATACAAATATATGGAGAGCTGTTTTAGTGGCAACCATAAAGTGAAATGATTATCGTTTATACTAATGCATAAATTGCAAAAGTCACCAAAGACTAAAAGACTACATTCGTGACAAATATCTAAGCCGTTTCTTTAAATTAAGTATTAACGACTGAAAAACGAAAATATATTGTATTGGTATCAGTAAAAGATAGTATAAGTAATAGTTAGTAGATATGCTGGGGCAATATTGATCAAAGCACAATATACCGCATTAATAAATATTTCGTGAAACTAAGTCTTCTATTCATTTTTCAACAGCCGTATTACATCACAGCTAACAAAACATTAAGTAATTCTACGTCGCGTTAATATATCCCGCGGTTGTTTCAACAGAAAAGACTGTCACACAACTTTTTTCTTGGAGATTTTTTTTTTTGTCACAAGTAGTTATGATCGCATTTTAGGAAAATGTTCTCTTCTTGCCTTGCGAAGAGCGGATGCACTATTTAATTATAAAATAAAAGAGTTCTCCACATCATGTATAGTATCTAAGGTATTAATGGCATAACTTAAATCTAAAAAAGAGTATGATGCAGAAATGAGACATTTTGAATATTAGGAATTTTCACTGCGAACCGTCACGCTTTTCTTTTCTAATTGCGAATGACACCGACATAGTTTTTTGCGTCATAATATATTAACAATGGTCTCAGGTCAGTACTTATATTAACTTTACAAATAACTAATGAGTAACTTTACGCCAAGAGTCAAATCATTTTGCTTATTTTTAGATCCCAAATCACTGGAATCAATTGGAACTATACATGTAAGAAAAAGTTTCGTTCCCTACCGTGCGGAGAACGGGTACGCAGCTAGTGTGTACAATAATTTTTGTTGTCCCATCTTTAGCTAACACAGACTGGATGGTTTGCCCACTCGAGAGCATGCCACATATAATTGTCCGTGTGAAAAACATGGTGTGATCAAATCTATCCCACAAACAGGCATAGTTTGGCCTTGAGACTTATTGATAGTCATTCCATAAAAAATTTTGTCCACAAAAAAAAAAAAAAAAAAAAAAAAAAAAGGATGAAAAC
The DNA here is from genome assembly GCA_038373885.1 of Cheiracanthium punctorium. NCBI lineage: Eukaryota > Metazoa > Arthropoda > Arachnida > Araneae > Cheiracanthiidae > Cheiracanthium > Cheiracanthium punctorium. Next base: position 59,905 of record JAWZYV010014122.1, read on the forward strand.
TTGAAAATCATGACGACGGTGGCGATCATGAAATATATACAGTTACCATGACAATTTTTTGCATTTATGTGGCAATTGTAGTTTAGAATTAAAATGGCGATTTGGAACAACATGCAAGTACAGCATACCGTTACATTTTTATTTATTTTGGATTGCCAATTAATGTAGTTTCAATAATTAAGTGTCTTCAAATTCCTTAACTGGCGGGTTTATCGCTAATTTGTTTACTTTAGTTTTCATCTAGTTCTTTGGGAGCGTTGAAACGGTACTTACGTATTATTCCAGCGGTCACTTCTGCCAAACTACTTTTTCGTCAAATTTGCTGGCAAACTGTTGCCAATCGTATTCCAAACCATCGACAATTTCATGCGCCCAACATTTATCTTGGTGAAAAATTGCTTGTCTTGACAGACCGCCGGGATAATACGTAAGTACCGTTGAAACTTGTGCATAACTCCCATAGACCCATGACTGCAAAGCTCGCCAAAGTACTGGGATTTTTTAGGTTTGCGAGAGTGGGGTCGTTAAAATAGGAATCGACTCTTTCTTGTACCATTTGGAATAGAAATCTATATTAAAATCGCCTAATAAAACTGTTTTACAGCATACGCCAGGCATTTTCTAACTATACTCGAAATATATTTACAATAAATTGTCACGTTTTGGCACCACATTTAGCGATCAATTATCAAAAATTGCAAACCTTGTGCGACTTTCAACATTGTATTAACCCCTCTACACATTATCTGGCAAACACATTTGAAAAGCGACTCGACGCGCTAATGTCTACACAAAAAACCTGATTGAAAGTACTCTGGTGCTAAAAATTTTGGGGTGGACCTCCCTTATGACTTAGGGGTATGAAACATAGTTAAAAACCTATTCTCAGACATAACAAATATACATATAAAATTTCATTAAAATCGGTCGAGCCGTTTAGGAGGAGTATTCTAACTAACACTGTGACACGAGAATTTTATATATTAGATTATGTACTGTCATTAGAAAAAAGCATGTAAGCAAGCCGTTAAAAAAAAGCCAATGTTAATATTGAAATTATTTTTTTGGGGGTGGTTTGTTTTACAACCCATAACTGTATATTTATATACCATAGCATATTAAGCAAACATGAATGGTGAACTTCATGGAAATTATTTTTATACTAAACATTTTGAAATTATAGCAATTTCAGGTCAAGGCTCTGGACTGTGGCATAGCCAAGCTTTTCTCGTGGGGTAGGGGGCGGATCCAAAGACATGTCATTCCCCCTGTGGGAAGAAAATCTCTTTTCGTATCTATCTCTCTCATTTTGGGAGAATATTTATTAATAGAGATTTCCCTTCAATATCTATATCTCAAAGCATGATTGAAGCAAATAAGTATATTTAGTTCTTCAATTTTTAGGCCTATTTGCTGTGAAAAAAGGTACTGAATGTCACAAAAATACTAACTTTCAAATGAAGAGGATTTAACAGCTACATTTTTTAGGGTGACAACAGAGCCTGGAATCGAGGGAATTATCAGAAAATTGGGGAGGTCATGGGAACTGCACAAAAAATATCATCAAAAATCATTCATCTATATAAATATTTTATCAATATGTTATTTGAAAAATATTGGTCATAATTTGCATCAGCAAAAATTGTTTTCAAGTATATATACAATTGGGGAATTTTTTTTTTTTTATAAAACCTGAATTATCAAGGATATTTTTTTCTTAATTCTTGTAGCCACCAAGCTTTTCAAAATTATAAAAGTGTCGTTGATATTTTTTAGGACTGAATTAAACATCTTTAACAATGTATTTTAATGTACAATAAGCAAATGAAGTAAAATGTTAGACTGCGGACTCTTGAGTACATATTGAAATGGTTATTGGCACCTGAGGTAATTCATAATTTTGCCATCCCTCTCATTCTTTCATTCAGAGTTTTGACATTGGAATTTGTTAATGTTGCTTTCCTATTTTAGTTTTTAGCTTTGATTTTTTTAAAAGTATCAGGAAGAATACCTAAAAATATGCTATACATAGTAAGCCTTCTTCGAACATGTACTGTTATTAAATTGAGAGTTAACAAGATTTTAAAAAATATTTTAGTACGGCTTCAACTTGGTGGAGAATTATCTCGCTTGAATTCCAGCATAAAATAATGCTTTATTCCTGATATCTATCCCTGCTTTATTTCTTAGATACTGCAAATTGGATATTGAAATTACAATAAAATATTGTTCCAATGAACTTTACAAATATTTCAGATAAACAAAAATTTGGTATGAGATCATCATTTACCTACTATTACAATTTTAAGCTATTTTTGTCAGAAAAGGATGTAAAAATAATGAACTTTTGTGTATTTGGGATCCTGAGAAATAAACTTGTGTGTTACTCTGTAGGAAACAGGGAGACGCATGAAATAAATATGTATTAAATGCATGCATTTTCACATACCTTCTCCCATCAAGCTTTTTGAAAAAATATTTCTTCAAATTTAGCCGAGAGTATGGTAAAATTAAAGAATGGAGAATGTTTTTATTCAAAACAATGAGCCTTGGTATATTTTAAACAAAGAATAATAATCTATTGAAAATATATTAACTGTATTAAAATAATCTATATTTACTATGCTAGTTATGAGAAATGTGTGAAAAACATGCACCCCAGAAAAAAAATGGGGGGTGGGTATTTAAAATATCCCAAATATTAATATTAGCTAAACATGTTTTTACCTGTACAAAGTTGTGGATGTACATAAGCGAAAATGCACTGTTCTAGAAAGGCAATTTTTAGAAAACTGATGTTTACATTTAGGGTTCCAAGTTTATTACATTGCAATATTTTTAGAATGTAACATTATAACTTTTTGGAAATCGGTTTCTTTTTAAGATATAAAGGACGTGTAAAAAACACGTTTTGGACTCCCACTTCAAAAGGGATAAAATTTCCTAAGTATAGCCTTTTTGCTTAAAAAAAAAAAAAAAAAAAAAAAAAAAAAAGTAGAAGAAGGCGTATTTGAATCTCAAGAACGTTAGAAATACATTTACGAGGGAAAGAAAGATCCAAACTCAATCACCAAACTATGTCACAATATTATGATTTCCTTAAAATGTAACAAGAAGCACAATCCCCCCCCCCCCTTGATATGAACGTAGTTTTCTCTTACGAGATCTATGACACCTCGGTCTTTTACCCTAGTACTTCCAATACACAATTAATACTTAATTTCAGTTCACATCTTTGTTCAGAAAAAGTTTGTTTTCCTTGTGTGCAAAAATAAACATTTAATCGAATATTTTAATGTGTTACATTTTTAGACCATCTAACAGCAAAAATAAACTAAAAATAGCTAGAAAAATATCATAACAAAATGTTTTTTCTTTGAATTTGGTTCTGAACAAATCATCAATTCTGTATTTAAATGTAAATTAATGCTGTTGCATAGCAGTCGTAAGCAGCGACGTTTTCGTCTTTCTGTCACTATCGTGTCGTCTGCTCCGGAAGTGCACTGGCAACAAGTTTCCTCCCCTTGTGCGCAATCTAGTTCATTCCTATATCTATGTTACAAACAGGGGCTGCCCTAGGGTAAGTGGCGCCTCCTGCTAGCGCAAAAAGGACGCCCCTTTTATTCTCTACTTAGTTTTTGAGCTCAAAATGACGCCATTTCGAAGCCAGCGCCCCGATGTGAATGTGATGCTTACCTTGCTTACCGTGTCGGGCCGTTCCTGGTTACAAAAATAAGATGGTTTAGTGATAAAAAACTACAAAAAGGTACAAATTATTTTTGTCCTACATTCATTTTGAAGAGCTTCCGTTGGCCGTTATAAAAAAAAAAAGTAAGAAAATCTGAAACACTTAAATATTCATTAAAATGCTATATATTAAAAACGTGTCATAATCCATGCCTCTTCCACATTTTCTTTCCTTATTCCATTAAGTTGGAAAGTGCATCATTATTCATGAGTGTGATTAAACAAAATAAAAATTGATATTTCTGACATCCTTTTCCTGGATGTAATACAATAGAAATAGAATTAGAAAAAGATGCGCAGAAAACGCACGATTCTAACTGAATGAAAGTTTCAAAAACTTATTTTTAATTTGTTTGTTTGTGTAACTCCTGTATTTCGGATTTGTGTGCTTCGTGCTTGGCTCGAGATCCGCTTATAAATCCACGTCAGAAGGAAAACTTATTCAGGTTTATTCTTTATACAGGCATAGCAGACGATAAAATGAATTTATTTATTAAAAACTGTGTATTCTGTAAGTTTGCACCCAGGGCCGCAACTATAGTTTACGTCACCCGGGGCAAACCTTAACTTTGGCGCCCCCCCCCCCCCCCCGAAAGAAAAAAAAAACGGGCATGAGAAATATTTGAAATTTTTGAAAAGGAAACACATTCAATAAACAGAAAAAAAATAAAACCTGTTTCTAGCATTTCGGTGACTGAAGCAGCAGAAAGATGTTATTGTGAAGTCGGTGCAACTTTAAATCTATTTAATTTTAGTTCCAATTAATTTTACATACGATTGTGTTTTTAAATTAAGGATGTAATTTAACATTTAAAATCACAACTTGAAATTTTTTATTAGTACTTATGAAGAAAAGTAATAGCAATATCGAAATCCTCCGTTATGTTTTATTATACATAAATCTATATAAATAAACAGTGTGTAAACTGTCCGTTAGTTGGTTTTTCTGCACCTCGCGTAGCTCCGAATTGGGTGATCGTAGACCTACCAAATTTTGTATAGAAATTCTCCAGGACGGGTCACGATATACCTCGAACCGATTTTTTCGAAATTCGAATTATTTTAGGAGATAACGATAAAAAAAATGTCGCAAAAGGCTAATTTTTGCTTCGCCATTTCGCAATTGTAACCCCGCAGAGGAATGAGTGAGATTTTAAGCATATCTAGGTTGCCATATTTGGCATGTTTATTAAATGATTCAGACTCTTGAAGTAAAAATAAAAAAATAACGATTCTATTTGTTTAGATAATTTGTAAGGTTGTTTTTGAATTAAAATATCGTGTGCATGTGAAATAAGAGCAGGAATGAAATCTTTTATACTCAAAATAGGATAGGGCGAGATTCAAACAAAACAAATGTGCAACTTTTTAATTTGGCTAAAAATAAAATGTTTGATGTGCGATTTTAAGATGATCGTCTGCTGCTTGGGTTATGAATACACCTGAGAATAAGTTTTGGAAATTTTCATTCAGTTGGAATTTTGCATTTTTCCCCCATCAATTTCTAATCTATTACATCCAGAAAAAGAATCTTGGAATTATCATTTTTAATTTTGTTTAATCACACTCATGAATACTGATGTATTTTCCAACTTAATGGAATGAGGAAAGAAAATAGGGAAGACCCATGGATTATAAAACGCTTTTAATATTTATAACTTTAGAGCGTATTTAAAATCTGAAAGTGTTTCAGATTTTCTTACTTTTTTTTTTTTTTTTTTTTTCCTCCTTTCCGTTTTTTGATAAAGGCCAATATATCCAGAAGCTCATCAGAATTAATATAGGACGAAAATAATTTGTTCCTTTTAATAGGTTTTTATCATTTAACCATCTTATTTTTGTAACCAGGGACGGCCCGACACAGTAAGCATCGCATCTGGCTTCGAAGGGACGTCCTTTCGAACACAAAAACTAAGTAGAGCATAAAAGGGGGCGTCTTTAGCAGCTTTTATATTAGCAGGGGGCGACACTTACCGCGTGGCCGCTCCTGTTTTTAACCATCTTAATTTTAAATTCCAATCAGAATCTGAGAGATTTCAGTGCGAATGAAACCGGTGAGGAACAGGAGTCTCTTCTCTTCGAACAAGATTTATTAAGATGGCGAAAAAGTGGTCGCCGGAGGCGGCTAGTTTAAAATAAATTTTCATTTCAAACTTCACTTTCTCAAAAATTTCGCTTACGAGCTTTCTTTGCAGCAAAAGATTTTATGATGTCGTCGTAAGATATCAATGATGCTTTTTTTGTATTCGATTGAGATAATACTCAAATTTCAAAGTCTATTTTGATCCATAGAGTTCCTTAAATATTTTTAAATAATTTTCAGCTTACTGAAACTCCTTTCACCTGATGCAACTGTTTCTGGAAGAGTAAGAAATATTTTCAGGACTGTGGTCAAATTTGAATAGCCTTCTTCCAGTTTATGCTTAATGATGCTCAAAAGATTTGATGCAGGTTCTGTTTTCATAGCGCCGTCAAGCAGTAGAGCGTGATGTTTAAAACTTTCTATTTCTCCTAAAAATTCCTCTGTGCATATGTCCTGCTTATATGCAAATTCTAACTTTTGAGCTTCCGATTTTAAATCTTCTGTATCAATCCGGTAGATTTTAATCCATTGAGAAATCCAAACTTTTCATTAAGTACTTCCAAAGACTGGAAACGCGTTTTTAGCTCACTCATTATTTTGTCGATAATCTCTAATAAAGGAATTCTGAATCGATCTTCCTCTGAAAATTTCGAAATTTCATCTTCACAAGATTCGTCAAACATCAATTTCTTTTTCCTTTTCCGTTTTTCTTTAACATCAGGAGGTAAATTATTATTTTTAGCCGTTATTTTTGCTTCAGCAGTTGCATCCAATACAGATTTATCTCTTGTTGATTCCAGAAGATTCAGATCAGATCTCGAATATGCCTGACTGCTTCATCTATAGTTATATCATCTCTTCGGAGAAATTGGTTCACGTGGTCAATGTTTTTTTTTTTTTTTTTTTTTTTAATGTTAAACCAAAAACATGTGAAAAATTCAAATTCACGACAAATTCGAACACGATAAATTCAAATTTGTTGATACATTTTTTCAGAGTTAGCCTCGGACATTGTTTCAGATGTAGAGAGAGGATTGGATATTAATTCTTCCAGGACTTCGTTAATGCTATCAAAATACTTATAAATCACTTCCACAGCTTGCTTTCTTGCTGACCATCTAGTCTTACTGTTCCATGTCCATTTAAAAATGTGGCTGATGTGCCACAGTTAAAACCACAATTACGCTCTTTTATACAAATATTTGCACCCCTCTCCTCTCCTTGAAACAGAGGCGTAGACGGTCGCCTGCCATCTGAGACCTTCCCTTCATCAACTGATACGTATATCGGTTATCAATCATTGCCAGCCGATGGGTCTTCTGGGGATTTTTCCTTTGCGACAAAACTCTTTCAGAATATCCCTTTCAGAAAACTGTTTGTCTCTAAAGGGGTGAGACAAGACAGGATATTTCAGATAGGACACTTGGACAAATCCACAAAACCATGAAAAAAAAACAATCTTCATTCTGCCTAGCTTTTTTATATTTTTAAAAATAAAATTCCCCGCTCTCATGAAAACATAACTCATTTTGGCGTATCCCTTAGCACCGCGCCCGGGGCACGTGCCCCGTTTGCTTCCCCCTAGTTGCGGCCCTGTTTGCACCATCTGTCGACTGCTCTGTAAGATAAAAGCTCAATTGTATTCTTTTTTTTTTTTTTTTTTTTTTTGATAAAAGACTTTTTTTTGTATATTATAGGAACAGTATTTTTTTTTTGGGGGGGGGGGCGCGATAAAAAGTAGCCTATATGTTAATCCAGAACTTAACTGTCTTTACCGAAATTTCATCCAAATCCGTCCAACCGTTTCAGCGTGAAAGAGTAATAAACGTACATACAAACATTCAGGGGCGTAGCCAGGGGGGGGGGGGATATCGGGATATATCCCCCCCCCCGAAATTTTTGGATTAGTGATGAAATTCCGTCTATTTATACACATATAAGTTCATATCCCCCCCGAAATTTTTTCCAGGCGCATATCCCCCCCCGAAAAATTTTCCTGGCTACGCGCCTGCAAACATTGACATTTATAATACTAGGATTTAAAGCTCTTACTAACCTACAGAAAATTTTCGCTCTTGTAATAAAGCTTTTAATGCCCACGGATGTCATTATCAACAGTGAATAGGCAGTAATAAAAGTTAACAACCATGTATAAATTTTGATGAAAACATATTCACTGCAAGCAGTTCGAACGTGAATATTTGTTTTGATTTGATTCCGTGGTTAAGGCAAAGCTACACGAAGGCTATCTGTCTGAAGTGGGGATATCTTAGAGAAAGACTTAATAGAACATAGAGGAACTCAAACTAAAGTCGCAATTCTTTAGACGAAGAAAAATTGACCTAACAAGTATTAATTTTTCTTCGTTTAAAATAAACCAATCATAAAACGCATTTAATTGCTTGGCTGTTTAAAAAATAACTTTACATTTCTCAGCTATTTTATTCAACACACTATAAAAAATTCTATTATAATTCAAAAAAGAAACAGAAATCTATTGCATAAAATTCTATTTTTAACATAGTTCGAAACTTTAATTTTTTTGAATGGTTTCAAAGGTGCACTTTTATAAATTCAGAACTTTTGGTGAAGTGTTATGGAGAGTTGTGAACGTATAAGCACAGTGTATTGCCAACCACAGAGCAATTTTGAACAATCACACCTTTTCTTGTATGTCTTTGTAAGAGAGAGATAGGAAAGCAGATTTAGTAGTATGTTACTTCTTGTAGTTTTAGAAACAGAATTTTTGAATTTGTGTCTATTTATTAAGATCAAATTTTCCTTTTGTCGAAAACCCACAGTGCTCTGCTCCGATCCAAGTAGAACGCATAGCCCAAAACAGTCACTGTGACGTCTCACAGGTGGTCACCGAGTGTCACAAAATAGTCATTGTGACTGTTAAGTGAAGCGACTTCACCAGACCCGTAACCAAGATGAAAAGCCAGGTAGGGTTTTGAATCTAGTTCGGGGGTCTGACCAAACATAAGTATTAGTATTAGTAGTCGGGGGAGGGGGGGGGGGGAGGGTGGAAGTGTTTTTCAAGCAGTTTTAGATTTTGCCCCCCTCCCTCGGATTCCCTGGCCCAGAAAGAAAATTAAAGTGAAAAGAACTTCACTGGAAGAACCGCAATTTTGAGTTTTTGTCCCACTCCGAAAAAATCTAAGATCCAGCACTACATGCAGCCAACAGCTGTAAAATAATTAACCATGTAGAAATCTGGCACTTACAATGATAAAACAATGGGCTATTTCTAATGGTTTAAAATGAAAAACAATTGTTCCTAAATTTTTGTATTCATTGGTAAGTTGACTGAAAACTTTGAAAATCTATGGGGAAGGGGGCGGCTGAAAGACTGCTAGTGGCTCCCAGCTCCCGCAGCCCCCCCCCCTCTGGTTACAACCCTGGACTGCACTGTGTGGTCACTGACGCTCTTCTTTATGGCCAGTCACAGATGTCACAATGTGACTGTTCAATCTTGTGACCTCACAGAGCACCGTTTTTGTGAATCTGATTCGATTGTTATACATTTTGACTTGCAATTTCTGCAATAAGGAGAAAATGCGATGAAATCTTGTTTTAGGAAAATTTTGCAGATTTTTGTTTGAATTAATTTCAAAGAATATAAATTACTACATTTTTATGAATTTAGAAAATACATTTGTGATACCACGCACGGTGGCCACCAAGTGATTCAAATGTGACAATCACTATCCGGTCACGAGTGGTCATTACGAAGTCGACTACGTATGTAATCACTGCGAGGTCGATTAGTCGTACTCTCATGATGGTCACTCTGTGACCTCACAGTGTGGTGATCACATAGTGACCGATAGGAGAAAAAATGTGAACCGAATAGGGGCAGGAATATGTGGTGCTGCCATCTGTCTTGATTATACGGAACCTTTTCCAGGTATTCCGGTTCCTTTGAAAATGGAAATGTGGGTTCGACCAATTATCTACACTAGGGATTTAGGCCGGGATTGTCCTCTGTGGGGGATTTTCTAAGGGGTCCCAATCCGTATTTATGCGAAGTTTCGGAGAAAACCACAAAAAACTCTGAACGATTAGGTCGACGGACGCGACCTGGTTTCGAACCACGAACCTTCCGTTTCCCCAAATGCGGATTGTAGGAGGGGGGGGAGGGTCCCTCCCCCGAGAAAAAAATTATTGTAAAAGATCCTATTTTATTTCCATAAAAATGATGTATATTTCAATCTTAAAACTAACCGTTCCGACCGACAAACTAATCGCTAACTAAATTTTGTGATTTTTTTAATGTAACGCAGATTTTTTCTCTATTTTTTACATAATTATGAAAAACCTCAAGCCTATTGCACAAAAGGTGTGGATTTTATTACGTTTTTGGAGTGGTTGAACCGAAAGCGTTTCTGAATCAGTGAACAGCGTAACTATATACTACGACTGACTTCACAAAATGCCATGCTCTCAATGCTAATTTTTTACTAATCTTTCAAGTGTGTTTTAAAATAACTAGGCATCCATGATATAAATATGTATAAGAAACATATATAGTAGGATATACATATGCAGGGTGCTTCATAACAGATGGGTAAAACTTTAAGAGGTGGTAGTATACACATCCAAACAAAGAATTATAATAAATATGCAAATAAATAAAACAAAACAAATTAGGGGGGGGGACTATTCTACTAGGTAGAGTTCAGCCCTCGTGTACACACCTCTGGTTGAGGGCTGGTTTTGATGATGGGAGCGAACAGGTTAAAACTGGACTCAGTAGCAGTAGGTTAAGCTCCTTCACATTGGCGTCGCAGTCTGTAAATCATTGGAGAGAACCAAAGACCTATTAAATGTGAGGGAGGGGGGAAATCTGTACTCCTCCCACGAAATTTTGATTTTTGTTACTAAAATGATAATGACAATCTTTTCCTGAAACATTTTGCCTTTTTTGTCGTTTAGCCCCATCCGAAATTCTTGGACCCTTTCCAAAATGTTTTTCTGGATATGTGTTTTCCAGAGGCGTAACTTAATAAGGGCAAAAGGAGTCAATTGTTTGCCCCCTTCCCAAATTCAATGAATTCAGATTTCACCTATTTGAAAATTGTATTTTCCACAATAAGAAACATTTTGCCTCCCCCCCCCTCCGCAATGTTACTCTCCCAATCGTGCCAACGGGGAGAGGGACAAATAATAAAATAACATTCTTTACTATACACCATCTTTAACGTCCAGGCCAAACCCTACCATTGTCATTACACAAGGGTATCGTATAGGAGTCCAAGCCTCCCCCCCCCCTAAATTCTGTGAATGTTTCTGGCTCATAAATTACTATTTGTAGAAGTGTATTGAAAAACTACCAGATTGGAGCATAAAACTTGGTTGGGATGAGCTTATAAAAAAATAATTTTACCTATCAAAAGTATGTAAAGAAGAATATTAACTTTCAGCAATCTCTTTCTTTTTTTGAAGGGGGGGGGGGCGGGAGCCTCCTAGTCCCCTTTCCTGGATCCCCTACTGGCAACAACTGGGTTTATCATAACTACTTAATTTCTTTTGATACTTACTCACTAAGGATCTTACAGTCCCACTTTCATTCCCCGAAACAATATGCCTGGATACGCACTGGAAAAAGATAATCTCCAAATAAATTATTAGCTTCTGTTTCTAAAGCAACATCAATAGTTTCACTCAGCACTGTTGCATCTTTTTTAGAGTCTTCCTTCTTTGCTATGAAAAAACTCTCAATACTGTGCGATTTTAACTGTGCCGGCACAGCCAGCTGCGACAAAAAGGGATCTCTAGATCTGTGGCACACGATGAACGTTTCTATCGTCCGCCATCTTGCTGGTAGTTAAGTCGAGCGATGGCAACGGCTGCCCCTTTTCCAGCATTGGGCAATCTATCCAGCTGTTCTCGAATTCTTCCATTTTTCAGCAGATGTCATTGCTGTTCAAAATAATCGTGTCAATTTTTTTACGGGAAATGACGTGCTAAAAAGTAAAGGATTCTCGTGGAGCTATGTCACTCGCAATTATTTTTTATAGAAATCAAATCTATTCTTCGTGACTGGCAACAGTCAAAACGTCAGAGTTGGGTGTTCCCAGAGCGGGAACACTGCGCGTTTAAAGGGTTAAAACGTGGGTCGAAAATCCCCATTCAAATATATTGTACGACCGAAAAACGCTCGAAGTCAGCAATGTCCTTTACGGAACTTGCTGACGAAATTCCCTGCTCCTGCACACCTCACTGTGCTTCCCTTTCTTCTTTTTTAATTTCTGCACTCTCCCTCCGGAAGTGCTTCCCCAGATCACCTCACCTCACTTTTCCCGCGCGCGAGCATCCTTCCCTTCCTCAACCCTTTCGGCTCAACAGGTACACCACCACCCATTGCATGCGCGAAACTCCCTCCCAGATGCACGCCCACCGAAGAACCCCGCATAGAGGTTGCATCATTTGCGCGGGGAAAAGCAGGAAATGCGCGCCCGAGGACCACGCGTACCTGCGGCGAAGATCGCGCCAGCCGCTTTCAAGGTCGGTAACCGGGATTTCGCGGTCGCCCGGTCCAAAATCGCGAGCGGGGAGGGACGGGGCACCCCCCTCTCGACGCGATCGCAACGGGATGTGGAATCGTCCGCGGCGCGGAAGGCCGGTCGCTCGAGAGGGAGAAAAAGGGGGAAGCGAGCGACCCTGCCCGATTTTTCTCAGACCGGGAAGGCTGTTTCTTGTACAGGGAAGCGAGGCCTCTCCAGGGAAAACAGGGCTACTAGGTCAGTGTTACTGAATACGCCAGTCCGGGCAAGTCCAGGGACTTCCGCTTTTGTTTATAAACAAACAGAGCGGAAGAGTGGATGGCTTATGGGGGACGCGTCTTGAAGAACATGCTTGTAAATGGGATCGCCTGAATATGATTTACATAAATTAGCATAATATTTGGTTGAACCAGATATATGATAATTTATTAATATTGTATGATGGTGGTTTACTAAATTATGCTCGATTTTACTGGAACGTCTCCGATTTCTTTTTAAAAAAAAGCATTGCTGAATTTTATTATGCTCATTTATGTTTCTGTGTCTTTCAGGAACTTCAAGTTTTATTTGTGTAAATATTTGCTTCAGGTTTTGTTACGTTTAAGTGTATGTGTGATGATAATTTGTTTTTGTTTTAAATTAAACTAGTTCGATAATTTTGTTATTTTTAGCGATTTAAATTGAACTTTTAATTTACAAACTAGGAAACGCCTTTTATGACATTCATTAATATGCAAATAATTATAGTTAGATAAATATTTATTATAACTATTAGCTGTTTTTATTAATCATTTTAGCCATTTGTTTGCGCTTAGTTAAATACTTTTTAAAATGAAGAAAAAATACAGTTTGAAATTTAGTTGCTGAATAAATAATTTTTGGATTATACTAATGCTTTTTTTTTTTTTACTGCACATTTCAGAAATCAATTGTATTAACTTTGAAACAAAATTAAATAGACATTTAAAAAAAAATGACTGCTTTTTTTATTCATAGCTATGATGCACAGATTTATAAAATGTATGTTTGTACACAGTGTCTTATCCCCTCGGCCATGGTGGGGTAAATTGAAAGCTGAATACTTGGACTATAACGTTTTCGTTCTAGTTAGAGCACTTTTACATGACATTCGTTATGCGTCCAAGATTAAAACTGTAAATAAAAAATATGAAAATAATTTGGGGAAGAAAAGCAATTTTCTTTTTTCTTAAGGCCCGTGACCTATTGTAATTGTCACGGAAGTGGTCTGTTATAGAAAATACAGCTGCAACAACAACCTTTCACCACTGTTATTTAGCTATTTCATGTAACACCTCTTATAACTAATCTGTTTTATTTTTATGAAAATTCAGTTTGTATTATTTAGAATTTAATTCACATACTTTTGTTTGTATATGCATTAAGTCGCGAAAGTGTTCCAATAGTGGCTGTTGCATTTTGAAGTAAATTTATAGAATTCTTAAAAAAAAATATTTAAATACTGATTTAAACTATATTTCAACGGTAAATGCACTTAGCAAATTAATTACAGATACCGAAAATAATATAAAAAGTTGAACTCAATATAAACTATATTCACTGGTATCAGGATACTTTTATGAGGCTTTTAAACTTTTATTCTTGAGGGAGGAGCACATAATTCAATGTCAGCCTCTATGCTGTGATTTATATTCAGGTAAGTCCCAGGTAAGTTTCCCCGTTTCAGTATATGCACCGCCTTCTTACTCTAGAATCATTTAGATAGCAAGCATTCACCTGAAAATAAAAGTACGAAGTATGATTATTCTGCATAATGCAATAAATAACTTGGAAATAACTTCATAAACTCCTCAATAGTACAGAGGCGAGTTATCAAACACTCATATTAGGGCGGTGTCTATGATTGATTGACAGGTCTTACGGTTGCTCTGCCTTGTTCATTTCATGTTCAAGGTCTCTGACCTCGTTTCAAGAGTGGACGAGTCCAAAGTAGCTGCTGGGCGGGCTAGGCGCATTCTTGTATTCGTTTCGGGTCTAATTGACATAGTTTATTTAATTTCTTTTTGTAATTTCTTTGGATGCTTCTTGTAATTTCTTTGGATGCTTCTAATGAAGGCAATAATTGGGTAAGAGCAGTTTGCATTGTGATAGGAAGGTTTTTAGCTATTCCATTTCCCGCCGTATGCTAATTATTGTATTCGAATGTTCGAATAAATTCGCCGTATGTAATTCGAAGAAAAAATTCTGGGCCGGATTTAAGGGAGAGCAACCGGCGCTGCAGCCCATGGGCCTCCACACTAAATATTTTTACATTAAATTTCTTACATCTTTGTTTGCAATGGTGTAAATAGGCATGTAACAATGGATAGGGGGAAGGGTTAAAATGCTTCCTGTAGCGGAAAATGTATTTTCATATAGGTGATAACTGAGTTTTTTTGAAAATTTTTGAGGGGGCGCTTACCTTCCCTTGCTCCTAGTTACTTACGCCTATGAATGTTTGTGTTTTACTTAATTGTAATTAGTCGAAAAAAAATCGTGTAATTTTTATTAATTAGTCTAAGAAACATTTATTTTCACATATTTGTTTTTCCCAACTGACAAACGGTTCAGAATATCTCAAATATTATTATTGTTTTAAGTTTTATTGCTGCAAGTTACTATTTTTTAACTACTAGAAAAACACCGCACTAATGTCATGCACTTAACGTTCTGGGGGGGGGTGGTGGTAACGCTCTAAGAGGGTGCACTCAATGCACTTCGTTCATTGAGTACACCCTCTCAAAAGTTAACGAAAATAAGTCTAATTACCTGACTTGCTTCCAAAATTATATTGTTCTTCTAAAAATGTGTTCAATTCGCAGAAGAATACACGGTGATATGACACCCCTGCACTTCACAATTTAATCCATTGATATTAATACAATTTCTTTATAATTTGAGGGACTACGATGAGAGCCATGCATCTCTCATCGTAGTAAGCGGTCCCATCGTCTCTGACGGGACCGCTTACATGTAAATACGGTCCCGTCCAGCGGCAGCCCAAGGGTGCATGGCGCCCCATGCAAGTATGAAAAAGGCTCCCCCTTTTATGTTCTGGATCAATGCGAATCATCGAAATGACGCCCCTTCAAAGACGGCTCCCCGATGCGATGCTCACCGTGTCGGGCCTCCCTTGGTCCTATCTATAGTCTCAATGCACTATTCTTGCAATAAAAAATCTAGAAGGGTGTGAAAACCTTTTACATTGAACTTAACTCTAATTAAAAAAATCTGGAGTGACTCTACTCGACTTTCCGAATACTTCATCTTTACCAGCGTTTAAATAAATTTGATTCATTTTAATCGGATGCAGTGTTAAGACGCTAATGCACTTCAAATAATTTTAGCCAATAGGCCGCAACATATAAGAATAGTTTTTGTAGCCCTGTAAAAAAAAAAAAAAAAACTGTAAGGGCTACATGCACTCTAAAATTTGTTCAATATGTAAGACAGTGACCTGCAATATGCGTACGTAATTTGAGCTCAATCGAATGCACAATAGAGACACAAGTGCACTTGCAAGAATTTGGGCCGTAGCGTATTAGAACTTTTTTTAGCCCTGTACAAAAACTATAGGCCCTTTACATACCAAAATCTATACAGGCTGTGTGACGTTGATCTATAATATAAATACCCAATTTGAACTTATTTGAATACACCATTTAGACACTAGCAGACTTTAAATGATTTGCGTCCATAGACCATAATGTATAAGAATTGTTTATGCAACCCTGTGAACAAACTATCGAGTCTAGAAACACTAACTCTATGTGATCGTGACTTATATAATAAACCTGCCCAACTGCAGTCAATCGAATGCACCTTTTAGACGCTAGCGCACTTTGAAGAATTTCCTTCCATCAGTCATAATGTTACAGAATTGTTTTTTATAGCCCTGTAAGAAAACTATAAGTACAATACACACCAAAATCATTACCGGTCGTATGAGGGTGGTCTTAATAAAAATATTACATTTGAGCTCAATCGAATGCACCGTTTGGTAGCTATCGTGTTCACTCACACACACACCTACATACATCTCGTAAAAATAGCATAAATGAATTCAGAAGACCTATAAAAGTCAAATTTTATTACGACTATACTACTTTCCTTACATGATATATTCGGAAAGTAAAAATAATAACAGTAATGAAAAAAAAAGCAAATAAATAATAAATAAAGTACCTTTTATGCAATGAAATGATGGATGCTAGAAGAGAAATTACTCAACGTTGAATTAGGTTTTTAGGGTGCATTTATACGAACACTTCCAATTATTTGCCAGGAGAGGACAGCTCGCGTCACTGAATGTGTCGCTTAGAGCTACATATACGTCCTTCCCGTAATTTCCCGCCACAATTTGGAACCTCATCAGAAGGTGGGAGACTTCTGAATATTGGCACCCCTCGGAAACTGCTAGCGACCGCCGAGAGGACTTTCGGAACCACGGATTTAACGTGCACGTGCACAGCATGTACACGGTGGTCTTTAGTGGTACGCCGATATCGAACCCACAACCTTCCGGTTACGAGTCCAACGCCTTAACCACTGGGCTACCACGGCCCGAACACTTCCAATTATAAAAATGTCCGACCAGGGCCGAGTGGATAAGATACGGAACATGGTAGATGGCTGAAGTGTGAAGGTCCAGGTTTCTGACCTACCGCCTGATAGTAGATCTACTCTGGTTTCAATTTGTTTTCTCCAAATATAACGTGTACACGCGTTAGCGATCCTTAAAAATTCCCCCACCCTTTAGGCAGACAGCCCTCATGTAGTTTAACCTTAATCAAATCAATCCAATAAAAAAAGCAATATTTTTAATTTAAGTGGAAACTACGTAATAAACTGAAAATTCATAAACTTTCAATATTTTGCATGTTGCCATCAATGTTGCAATAAAGAAAATTCTGAAACTTACAATCGACTGTGCAATAACGAATAAATAACTGCTAGACTACTTCAATCACCTGCCACTGTTTTCAGAAAAAGCCACCTCTGTGATAAGCAGGTGTAAACTAAAAAAGAAAAAAAAAAAAAAAAAAAAAGAGAGAGAGAGAGAGAGAGGGAGAAAAAGCATTGCCGAAAAGCAGAAGCATTCTATTCTGAGGGGAGACAGCTTTGCCAACTCCCCTGTTTACACCTGTAGACTCGTCTTCTCCTAGGAAGCAGGAAAAGCCGTACCATTCTAGTATGGGGGGGGGGGGACTGTTACTGATTTTATACGTGCGGAGATACTTATTTATATGTAAGGGGGGAATAATCTATGCTGCGAATTTCGCTATAACACAGCTGAACTTAAAAAAAAAAAAAAAAAAGTAAAAGAAAAAAGAAAGAAAAGGAAAAGAGACAGAAGGCCGGGATCACACATCAATATGTACATAATATTTCTTCTTCTCTCTTTCTTTTTCTTTTTCTTTTTTTTTTTTAAGGTATGAGGATACTTTTTTTTTTCCTGTGATGGTGGAAATACATTCTATTATGCATCTGCAAAAGCGGTTTCTGTTCATTTCTTACACAGTTATTTTTCTCTCTGTTTTTTTACTTTCCGAACATGTACCATGCGTATGAAAAGTATTGTGAGCCTGAAAAAATTCGAATTTGAAATTTTGATGTTGGGGCCTATACACGTTTTGAGCTCGTCTGAATTCATTTATGCTGTTTATACGAGATGTATATATGTATATATGTGTATGTGTGTGTGTGTGTGTATGTGAGTGAACACTTTAGCAAAGACGGATGCAACCCATCCCACTGGCCCGGGAAATTCGTGTCAACGGCGGCCCACTTACATTTTCTTCTAACACACGTACTCATCATACATAAGTGTATATATAAATACAATATATATTAAAGAGACCGGCCCATCGGGAAAATTCGAGGGTTCCCGGTGGGTGTATCCGGGCCTGCGCTTTAGCTCCTAAACAGTGCATTCGATTGAGCTCAAATTTGATATATATATATTATAGATATAGACCACCGTCGCACGACTGGCATTGATTTTGATATGTATAGGACTTATAGTTTTTTACAGGTCATAGAATTCCAAAAAGATTTCTTTTACACGATGGCCTATGGACAGAAATTCTTGGAAGTTCGCTAGCGCCTAAACGGCGAATTCGATTGATCACAAATTGGGATGTATATTATGGGTCACCGTCTCACAGCATGTATAAATTTTATTATGCATAGGACTTACAGTTTTTAGAGGACTACAAATGATTGTTCCTTTACATTATGACCTCCGGACGGAAATTCTTGAAAGTGCGTTAGTGTCTGTATGGAGTATTCCATACTGGGTATGTATATTTAGGGACATATGCCATAGGTCACTGTCTTACAAACTGCATAAATTTTAACAAGTGACTGCCAGCAGTTTCTTTACAGGGCTAAAAAAAAAAAGCATCCTTACATTGCGGCCTATACAATTATATCATTTTAAGTGCATTAGTGCCTGAAGACTAGATCCGATTGAGTTGTATGAAATTTATTTAAACGCTTGGTAAAGATCAAGCGTTCGGAAAGGGGTGAGCGGTCATTCCAGAATTTTTAACTCTGAAATTAAAAAGAAAAAAGTCGGAACAGTAAATAGGTGAAAGGGTGTAGTTCGAAAAAATAAAATCTCCTTCACGGTCTAAGTACACAAATCAGAATAAGCTAATTGCACTAGGGGCTCGAAGAAATTCAGGATGATTCTTCCTAAGCTGTATTGCACACCGCAATAAATGAAACAACGGTGCCTTTTATAAAACTTTCGGAAAAAATTCTTCAACATGGAATTGCACGGAAAAAAAGCTTCGAAAAGTGGCGTATCCTGCTCAATTTTCGATTTTTAAGAATTGTTTTTGAAAGTTTCGCTATTGATACAGGTTCATCGTTTATTACAGTGTATAATACAGCTTGTAAAGAGACATTCTAAAATTTTTGAAGTGCATTACATAATTAGTTTATTTGTATTTATGTACCAAAATCACATGGTTTTTTCGAACTACACCGTTAAGCAGGCCAGATTTTTGGTCGTTGGCCGGATGTTGGACAACCCTATTTTAGGGGATATATCTCTGCGTCTAAAATGTTCTAACGTGTGCTCTTTGAATTTTTGAATTTTTAGTGTCAATACTGACGGACAAAACTAATTATACAATTACAGTTTCTTTATATTTCGTATTTATAGTAGCAAAAGGAACATAAAATATCTAATTGAAATAAAAATTAGAGATTTAAAGATACTGGGCCGTTTAAGTTTTGTGATTCCATGGCCCCTGATTTTTTGTGGGCCCTAGTCTCATAGCCAAGAATAAAGTCATTTCCTTTTGCGAAATTTTCAGCAGAAGGAGGAGGGAGGGAGGGGGGGGGTGCTTCAACCTCCCAAAACTGAACTCATTCCGCCACAGAAAGAGTGTATTTTTTTATTTGTGCAGCCAACAATTTGCAGCTTGCGACTCTGCCAATGGGTGCACTGTGTTGAAGCAAACCAGCAAATAATAATAATAATAATAATAATAATGTAAGATATATACAGGCCATAGGACAAAATGGAAGGGTGTGCCCAAGGACGTACCCAGGGGGGGTGGTCCAGGGGGTTCGGACCCATCCCGAAATTTCAATTTTTGTTAGCAAAATAATAATTATGAAGTCTTTTTGTAGAAAATTCTCCCTTTTTCACCGTTTGGACCCCCTCCGAAATTTTTGGACCCCCCTGAAATTTTTTTCTGGGTACGTCCCTGGGTGTGCCATTATCTGTTCATCTTCTTTAAATATACAAGTATTCTTACGAGTTTTTAATTGAATACATTTCGTTACTTTTGTGTTATATAAAGCTCAATAGATGGCAGCACTACAATTTTTTTTTGTCGCGGCAAGGCCTAGGTAGGGTCGAGGGCATAGATATAGGAATAACTAGATCACGCATCCGTATACTAGGAAGCATAGATATAGGAATAACTAGATCACGCATCCGTATACTAGGAAGCGGTTTTTCTTGTTGCCAAATATCTTCGGTGGCATCGCCCATGATAGTGGCAGAAAGCAGTGTCTTGGTCATGGTTTATGGTTATTTTCGCCACTAGTCCAGCATCTTATTTATTTATTTATTTTTAATTAACTTTAAGCATTATCATGCCCAAGTCGTGCTGTGCGTATAATTGCACCAACAGGTTTAGGAAAGGATCTGGAATATCTTTTCACAGGTAATAAATGCTTGAAATTGGTGGTATTGAAAATCAAATACCAATTGATGTTCAATAACAGTAGTATTTTTAAATTTCCTATTTACCTATGCTTTTCGTTCACTTTGTAAAGTAATTGAAGGAGATATTGCACATCCTTCTTGAATTAAAGTAGACATTGCTTAATTCATGTTTCTATATAAATATAATCCTAAAACATTTGACCGTACGATATATATATATACTTATTTTTAAATTGTATACTTGGCACTTAAACTATAAAAAATGAGATAAATAAAGCATCGTAATTTACTTTTTACGAATAATTATTAATCATATTTTACAGGAAATGATTAATTTTCTATCATTTTCAAAATAACTCTTGAATTGGGGATATTGAATTTATCTTATTTATTCTAACTAGATTTTCCACATTTGAGCATTTTTTAACGACTTTTAAAATTACTAGTTTTAATATTAAATTCATTTTTTTTTAGTTCAACGTGATTGTTTGTTTAAGTCTTTATTTATGTTTCTTTATACTTTTGTTTAAGTAAGCTTTATTAAGTTAGTGTTTTATGGTAAGTATTTTAACTTTTTTTTTTTTTGAAATAAGCATATCAGCTCTGTAGTGTTGTATCAAATCCACAGTTTAATTAAAAAAAAAGAAAAAACCTGGCTGGTGACGCAATTTTTAATATTAACTGAAATTCTATTAAATCAGTGCTTTAATTGAATGTACGTTTAAGTTTACACATTCCTGTCTGAACAAACAATAGTACACTATAAAATGTATTTTTAAAAAGCCATAAAACAGTTAAGTTATGCCAAGCAAAGTTATCATGGGAGGATTATTTCTGATGCTTTTTGTGCAATGTTGTGCACAAAAAGTGCACATGCTTTGTGCAATGCTTCGATGCTGCAAACTGTCATTTTACTTAATTTTTCTAGATGACTTTCTGATTTTAATAACTTTCTGATTGTTTAGGTTTCCACTATCTAATAAAGAATTGACAAATAAATGGATTTCTGCTGTAAAAAGAGATAATTTTGTTCCTAATATACATACATTTATTTGTTCAGAACACTTCAGTGCTGAATGTTTTGAATCAAATCATAATCGGAAGTTGCTAAAAGATGATGTAGTTCCAACTATCTTTAATTTTCCAAAGCATTTGAAAAAGGTAAGTTCTAAACGAGGTACTTATTAGGGAGGGATAATGGGAATGGGATATTGTCCCCACCCCACCCCCTCTCAAAAGAAAAGAAAGAAAAAAAAACAGCAAAAGCTTTAAAAAGTTTTTATTGTGCACAGTAATTAATATAATGCCTTTATATGTATATTTCATGCCTTAGAAATTGATAATATACACCCTCCAAAGAAAGTATTCGAGCAAGAGATTAAATTTCCTACGTTGGTTTTGTATATTAAAAATTATTTATCATAGAATATGAATTAGCCTATGTATAAATATAATTTCCGTAATTCTGTCAAGTTGTGCGTTTTTCAAAAACTCAATTTTATTCGCAAATCTAAAATATAGGAAATTTCTCTCTTGCACGGGAATACTTTTTTTTTAGAATTGTAAAAATTTAGTAACATTATAACTTTTTGGAAATCGGTTTCTTTTTAAGATATAAAGGACGTGTAAAAAACACGTTTTGGACTCCCACTTCAAAAGGGATAAAATTTCCTAAGTATAGCCTTTTTGCTTAAAAAAAAAAAAAAAAAAAAGTAGAAGAAGGCGTATTTGAATCTCAAGAACGTTAGAAATACATTTACGAGGGAAAGAAAGATCCAAACTCAATCACCAAACTATGCCACAATATTATGATTTTCTTAAAATGTAACAAGAAGCACAATCCCCCCCCCCCTTGATATGAACGTAGTTTTCTCTTACGAGATCTATGACACCTCGGTCTTTTACCCTAGTACTTCCAATACACAATTGATACTTAATTTCAGTTCACATCCTTGTTCAGAAAAAGTTTTTGTTTTCCTTGTGTGCAAAAATAAACATTTAATCGATTATTTTAATGTGTTACATTTTTAGACCATCTAACAGCAAAAATAAACTAAAAATAGCTAGCAAAATATCATAACAAAATGTTTTTTCTTTGAATTTGGTTCTGAACGAATCATCAATTCTGTATTTAAATGTAAATTAATGCTGTTGCATAGCAGTCGTAAGCAGCGACGTTTTCGTCTTTCTGCCACTATCGTGTCGTCTGCTCCGGAAGTGCACTGGCAACAAGTTTCCTCCCCTTGTGCGCAATCTAGTTCATTCCTATATCTATGGTCGAGGGATCATTTTTGCAGGGGAAAATAAATGGGAATGGGGTTCAGGAGACAACATAACAAATATTGATGCTATAATAATTTGATTTTTATAATTTTGTTAAAGAATTAGAAATTTCGGCTCCTATTGCCTAACTCTGTTGCATGCTGTGAAATCGCCAGGTCCTCTTCAAGCAATTTAAAATTACAAAGAATGAACTATTGATTTAAACGTTTAAAGAGCAAAAGATACACTTTAATAGTAAATATATTTATACAGAAAGACTCACTATAACGATGCTCGAGACAACGATGAATCCCTGTATGATGATAAAATTTTGTGGTCCCGAGGAATTTCCATACAAGATAATCTCCCCTCGATATAAGGATACTTCCCTCTAGAAAGATAATTTTATTGCGTCCCTTAAGTATCCTTGGGCGAGAAAAAAACTTCGGGAGAGGGAGGAGGGGGGTGGCGGAAGAGGTAGGATGTCTAAGCTAAGGGGCTAAGTTATAAAAAAAAGATCATTTTATCTACTTAAATTGTATAATAAAGCAGAATGTCACCCATTAGCAATCTTTTTTTTTTGGTGGGGGGGGGATAAAGCCCCCTAGCCCCTCCCCTGGATCCGCTACTGGCTACAGTTAAAAAAGGAAATAGTGAAGAAATAATTTTAAACCTTTGACCCTGTCTGACCTCGAGTGCTCACTGGTTAATATATATATATACATATGTGTATATATATATATATATATATATATATACATATATATGCGGGAAGGTTAACCCCCCCCCCCCCGCCCTCTACCCGCAGAAAGATTTAAATCACCTGAAAAATAGAACAACAACAACAACAAAAAAAATAAATAAATAAATAAATAAAAGAAAATTAATATACCATTGCCAGATTAAGCGACGGAGCCCACTCTAGGGAATTAAAGGTCCCCTTCGACCCAAAAAGCCTAGTTGCACCAATGCTAGCAGTTAGGAACGCTGTACTTTTGAGAAAAGGAAAGAAGATATAATACATGGAAAATGACACGTTTGCTCGACTTCCAGAATCAGTCCAAACCCATTCCATTAATGTCGTATATTTCAGAATTAAAATAGATGTCATAGCAACCATTGGAGCAGTGGTCAGGATATTCTGAGCTCAGATGGTCCCCAAGTGAACAGAGAATGTTCCTTTTTTTCCTCCCACTGCATGTCACTGAAAATGGTAGACGGACGAAGTGTGAATAGGTCCCGGATTCGGGTCCCATCGTGCGGCTGTCGATTTAATGATCTGGAGTTTTGGTAGGTTTTCTCCAGATGTAACGTGAATACGCATTAGAACCCATTAAAAAGTCCTCCTATCCAAGGCACCGCCTATTCCGGGCAGATCGCCCTAGCGTCGCACTGCCATAATCACACAAACCAAACCTCCCACTGCAGTAATAATGAATCCTTATAAAATTGTGAAAATGTTGGTTACGTAGAATCGGCAAAAATGGAGGAAAATTACGCATTTTGCTTAAGACAAATGAAAGGCCAAAACCCATCCAGTTCTTGTTCCTTCGCCCTTAATAATTTTCATTAGCTTGTTATGCTTTTTTTTTAACCCTTTAACGCGCAGTCTTCCCGCTCTGGGAACACCAAACTCTGGATAGATTTGATTTCTATTAAAATAGTTGCGGGTGACATAGCTCCACGAGAATCCTTTACTTTTTAGCACGTCATTTCCCGTACAAAAATGGTCACGATTATTTTAAACAGCACTGACATCTGCTGAAAAATGGAAGAATACGAGCACAACTGGACAGCTGCCCTTTTTTCAGCATTGGGAAAGGGTTGCGCCTCAAAGGGTTAAACTGCAAGCGGTAATTCCAGCTTAGCAGTCAGATATAAAACAAAGCGAAATGAACAAATGAACATTCTTAAGTAGAAAATAATTAAATAAAAATAAAATATCTTGATGTGCGAAAATAGGTCTCAGTTTCATTTCCTAGTTTCATGGTTCCTTCCGAATCCAAAGAGCAATACTAAAAAAAAAAAAGGGAAAAAAAAAGTTATTTCTACTCGCGCTTCCGCAGAAGCACCACAATCAGGACATCGTGTCAATAACACTCAGTGACCTGCGCATGCCCCCCCTCTCATCAGCGAAAGTGGCCCACCCTGATCACGGCGCATGCCCGGCACTTTCCCCACCTATCCTTGGAAAGTGAAACCGCAAAGTGGAAAGTGAAAATCGGGGTCAACGACAACGGGCGACCCCGATTCCAAGTTCCACGACCCCGCACCCGGGGCGGACGACCGCACTTGCCCGGATTTTAACCCTTCGCGGCTCGCCCCCGTTCTGCGCCTCCCGTCGCTCCTTCGAAGGGCTATCGGGGCCGGGATGAGTCACACTCCGGTGCCATACCCGGTCACCGGGGGGAGGGAGGGGGGCACGCACTATCGAAGGCCACTCGGGGTCATAGCCGGAGTTCGTTGTAACGGAGGCTGGGAGAGGTTTCGGGGACGCTGATCGGTCACATTCTGGGGGGCGAAGTACCTGTGTGTCATGGACGTTCGGATGATTCCCCTTACATCGTCTCAGGCCTATGTATTCGGGCGCAATTTTTTTAACCCTTTGAGGAGCAACCCTTTCCGAATGCTGAAAAAAAGGGCAGCCGTTGCCATCGCTCGACTTAACTACCAGCAAGATGGCGGACGATCGAAACGTTCATCGCGTGCCACAGATCTAGATACCCTTTTTTGACGCCAGCTGGCTGTTTTTTTGACGCAGCTGGCTGTGCCACAGCCAGCTGACGTCAAAAAAGGGGTCTTAGATCTGTGGCACGCGTTTGTGCGATTTTAACTGTGCCGGCACAGCCAGCTGCGACAAAAAGGGATCTCTAGATCTGTGGCACACGATGAACGTTTCTATCGTCCGCCATCTTGCTGGTAGTTAAGTCGAGCGATGGCAACGGCTGCCCCTTTTCCAGCATTGGGCAATCTATCCAGCTGTTCTCGAATTCTTCCATTTTTCAGCAGATGTCATTGCTGTTAAAAATAATCGTGACCATTTTTTTTTTACGGGAAATAACGTGCTAAAAAGGAAAGGGTTCTCGTGGAGCTATGTCACCCGCAACTATTTTTATAGAAATCCAATCTATTCTTCGTGACTGGCAACAGTCAAAACGTCAGAGTTGGATGTTCCCAGAGCGTGAACACTGCGCGTTAAAGGGTTAAGGCCCGAGTGCCAGAAATTTTATCTAAATCAGTGTCCGAAGTTTATGTTAAAGAGCAGGTAGTCATCTTCTTCATAGCTTTGATTGAAATTTCTTTTTAGCATAATGAAAATTAAATAATCGAGATTTTAGTTCAATGAATGCGATTCCTAATTTACATTTATACCTATCAAAGTTAAAAGGGAATCTGTTTTGTCTTACGTTCAGTAGTCAGGTCGGTAGAGGCAGGTCTAGGTCACAACATTTTAGGACGCAAAAAATTGGTTTTTTAAGCATTTCTATGAATTTATAGATGAATAGGTAGGCCCCAAAGTATATAATTATTAATACTTTAGTTTTATTAACATTGACCTAAAAAAGTACTAAAAAACTTATTGCGTTAGGAAAAAGCATAACTTATGTGGTTCTGAATTTAGAGTCATTTCGAATAAATACGAGAAGGGAAACAAAACTCCCGTTAACTTACTGTGTGCAAGGACGGATTAAGGGAGGGGTCGGGAAATCACCCCTCCTGAGAAAAAAGAAATAGTATAAAAAATCATATTTTACTTCCTTAAAATGCCCCACCAATGGCATAGAGCACTGCGTACTGAACTGGGAGACGGAAGGAGCCTGGTTCAAAACCAGGTCACGTTCGCCAACCTAACCGTTCAGAGTTTCCGTGGTTTTCTCCAAAACTTTAGAGTAAATACAGGTTAGGACCCGGACCCCTTAGTAAGACCGCCATGGAGGGCATCCCACCCAGGCCTAGATCCCTCATGCAGATAATTGGCCTTAATCCCACAACAACAAAAACTCATAAAATTGCATTAATTCGTCGCTGACTGTGTGTGTGTGTGTGTGGATGTTGTTAACTTAGTCCAAGTTTTTACATAAAGCCGGAATCAGATTAAAAGCGCTTTTCACATGAGACGAAAAGAAAAGTTCTTTGTTACAAATTCAAATGGCAGATACCATTTGACTTGCATTGTTTACCATTTTATTGCATTCCACAAATGTAACTATTTGTCCCAAAAATGAAATGCCCGAACAGGGACTCGAACCCTGGACCGTTAGGTTAAAAGCCTAACGCTCTACCGACTGAGCTATCCGGGCTCATAAGTTACCTGTAAGGGGAAGTAGCAACGGATGGGACATTTTTAACAAAAATATTTCTAAATTATTTTCTGCTTGTACAACTTTGAAAGTTTAAAAATAAAATCCTTGAGACATTTTAACATATTTTAAAAGCATAAATTTCATGGTAGTTATTAAAGTCTTAATTATACGAAGATGCATGTACATATCGTCATTATTACCATGAAAGAAGTACCGTATCGTACCACTTGGTAAAAACTGAAGAATATACTATTATGGATATCCATATAGGGGTGGTTGAGTGGAAGGGGTTCTACCCCCTCCCTCCATCGCAGCCATCGGTATAGAGAAAAGTTTCATAGCAAAATGAAATCTTTCAAATTAATTAAATTCTGAAGTGTTTAAAAACTCAAGATAAGCCCACCCACCTATAAAATCATTGTTTCTCCCATTTATAACTGTTTAAGAACTAATATAATTTTTATCACGTTATAAAAAAGTTACAAAAATGAGGATCATGGAAAAGGGATTGGGGCGAGGGGGCGATCGCCTCCGGCCCAAGAAAAATGTTAGAGATCCTATTTTACTTCTATAAAATGGACATAAATTTCAACTATCCGCCCCTACCCACACAATTATATTAATCCGCCCCAGTTTCCTGTGTAACTAAAATAGTATTTAATTATCTCAAAATGTCTTCATGTTTTCTGTTTTTCAGAAAGATGTAAAATTACAGCATTCAAAAATTTATTATTAAAGTTACTTTGAAATATGTTTTGGATTCCCCCCAGCAGTGGCGGCCCGTGGTCAAAAATGTTAGTGCAGCCGGAAGCATATGAGCCCCCCCCCCCCCTTTCCTCCGGAGAGAATTGGAAAATCTTTGTTACTAAATTCGAAAGCTGGCGGATTAAGGGAAAAAAAAAAAAAATTACATAAAAAATGTCAGAGATCCTATTTTACTTCCATAAAATGAACATAAATTTCAACCAGCCGCTCTTATCCTCAAAATTGCATTAATCCGTGTCTGATTCGAAGTTTCCTTAGAATTTTCTTTTGTAACGATAACTTGAGAAGAAAAAAAAAAAAAAGAAAAAGAAAACTTACTTATTTTTTATAAGTCAAATCAATCCTCCTTTCTTTTAAACATGCGAATCGGTCAGTGATGTCCCCATAAAAAGACGTTGTTTTAATTCAGATATCCATAATTTTAAAAGCTCTTTAAAATGTCCCATGTTTAAAGAATTTTCTCGCTCGCCATGTCCTCTAAATGCCAGTTCTTGCTTACTTAAAAACAATACTGCTTTGATGGGTAATTGTCCATTCATAAGCGTCTATTCAATCTTACCTTCTTGATAAATTCAGCAATATAAAGTCGAGAGTTTTCCGAACATATATTCTCCTTACCCCCTTTCTCACTTCTCGTGCGAGCCAATCAGTTAGTCGAGTTCTCAAGTTCAGCCTCCGTTAGAAAATCGTTCATCGGCTGTATCAGCTGCATACTCCCTTTGCCGGAGAGGCTGCTTACGTAGTCGTTGTCATGGCAACGGTGCTGCCAATTTTCTTTTCAGCACTCTGGGCTGAACCAAAGATTTTCCCAATTGAATTGCGGGAAGATTAAAGTGCTTTTTTTCTGAATAAGCGATCCGGC
>JAWZYV010014123.1:0-85716 GCA_038373885.1 Cheiracanthium punctorium
GAATTGTTTACAGGAAGTGTTACGTAAATGCAAATTTTTACCAAAATGTCTATGATATTTAACAATATTTCAAAGTTTATATTGAATATCATTAAAAATCCATTTAAATTTTTAGTTTTATATCCCATTTTACTTAAAGATACAGATTTTTTTATTAACATATTACTTAAATAGTGTCTAGAAATTTAGTCTACTAAAACTTTATTTTTAGATACTGAGTGACAAAAAAGTAAAAGTGAGTTCTTCAAATTCCATTTCTTCTTAAAAGGCATCTAACTTCTTTAAAGGCATGCACGCATCAACAGGCGATGGACTTAAAGAAAGCTAGACTGCGTATATAGAAAATAATCTTTGCATCTGATACTATCATATAAAACGAATAATTAAAAATTTCCCATTCTACGCACGGCTTCTAAATATATATGTTTCCACTATGCTTGTCCCCAAAGGTCAAGAACACTTCATACCCAAGTACTTTTTTATCTTTTATTTTTCTTACGTGGGTTTCTTTTTTTTCTTAAATGGGGCGTCTATTTAAAAAATCTAGGTAGTAGAATAACAAAAAAGTCCTGAATAATTTATTTTTTTTACTCTCTCTGTAAATACCTGGCAGTAATTATACTGCTTCGGCATGCTTTGGGGTTATTTTGGAATTTTCGCTTTGAGCATATATGGGATGTGCCTTGCTGCCAAACACAAAAAAGAAAAAGGTGTTTTAAATTCGCGATGGGAATTTACCTAAACTGTGTTGCAGTGATTATTTTTTGCTTAAAATAACAGTTCCACAACATTGAATAGAATTGGCGGACAATACAAGTTATTCATATAAACGAATCTGAATATTTTAGAGCCAAGTGTTTCGAAAGTCAGAATTAATGGCCAAAGAAAGGGTAACGTTTCATGAATAAATTAAGCGGTGTAAATCACTATACATGGCGATTTTTTTTTTTCAGTAGATACCAGGTAGATTTGACCTTTGGTGATTTTTTCTTTTTTCTTTTTTGGCGTTTATGATTTTACGGAGTTTTTAGGTCATCTCAGTTAATAAGTTAGTATGTTACATTTGTAATACATTGTTCCTATTAAAAATTGAACTTATGGCGTTTTGGGTTTTCACTTTAATCTATTTATGGGATTTAATATTTGTTAGGTCATTTTTAACATGTTTAAATGCAGTTTAGAGAGAAAAAAACTTACTAATTGGAGTTTTTTGTTCTTATCTTCTACGCTATGGCGAAAACGCTCGTATTATTATTATTATTATTAATATTATTTTTTTGCAAATTGCCTTGACTTTAAATTTTGTTACATTTTAAGAATTGAAAAATCGCAGAAATACCAATGTAACGAGTATTTTACAAAATGTGTTATAAAGAAAACTATCATACACGTAAAAAGTATTTTGCGAATGGTTTGATTTTTTATTTATTTATTTACTTATTTTTAATTATGCAAATAATGAAATTTCTGATATTTTGAATTTTGCGTAATACGGTAAACATTTTATTTATTTTAATAATTTTTTTTTTATTTTTAAGATTTGAAATGCACCAATAAATCATAAAAATTCTTAGTGAAACGAAATTTCCCCTTGGGTCGAAGTTTTTCGCTGTGATATGTAATAAGGAATATTTTTATACGGAAAGGAGAATAAATAAGACATTTTGTGCATTATGAATTTTTTTTTATCTACAGCAATTATTTTAATGGGAATCTCTTGAAATTAAAAATTTTAATATCTTAATTTTCAGGAAACATACACAAAAACACGTTCAAACAAGTTTAATAAGAGTGAAAAGTTAAAATACAGAGTGTCATTATTTGTCCCTTTCATACTAGACTGTGTTAAGAATGGGACATAATAAAATACACAAAATAGTTTTAAAATTAATTTCAACCTTATTTTTACGTGCAGCATAAATACTTAAATTTGCAAAGATATATTTAAGGGAACGAACAAAACAACTGCTTAACATACTTGAAATATATTACAAAAAATTTACATTATAGGGATTGAAGGCTGTAGCTCTTGCTAAGCTAATTGATTCTGGTTTGTGAATTGACGATTTTGTATGATGTTTCATGAAAAGGGTTGTCTACTTTACTTTTACTTTCTTGTCTAATTTCCAGGTTTCAGGATATTCTATAATTAAGGCTTCAACACACTGGAAAGCTAAATCTCTTTTATCATAAATTTATATATTTTATTACAACTCTGTTGTCTAACTCGATTAATTTGGTATAAATAAATATGAATTAAAGGCAATGCAAAAGGTTTCTTCGATCTTAGAAATCAGCAAATAATGTAAAATTGTCTTCACAGAGCAAATTTTATTTAGCTTTAAAATTATATTATAAAAAAGAGAAAAAAAAATGGCGTTTTGATGGAAGATTTGAAATTAGAAAATAAAAAACTCTTAATGTTACTAGCAAGATTTAAAATGCAAACATATTTTATTATTTAATTATTTTGGGTTACCAATTAAAGTAGTTATAATAATTAGGCGCCTTCAAATTCTTTAACTGGTGCGTTTATGGCTAACTTGTTCACTTTAGTGTCTAATTCTTTTGGGAGCGTTGGAACTTGTGCATAACTCCTAGAGACCCATGACGCCAAGGCTCGCCAATATACGGCGATTTTTTAGGTTGGCGAGAATGAGAGAGTTAAAATAGGAATCCACTCTTTCTTTTTCCATAAAGCGCATCTTTGGATTCGAAATCTATCTTAAAATCACGCCACTATCTTAAAATGATCCCACTCTGGGAACACCCAACTCTGACGTTTTGACTGTTGCCAGTCACGAAGGATAGATTGGATTTCTATCAAAATAGTTGCGGGTGACACAGCTCCACGAGAATCCTTTACTTTTTAGCACGTCATTTCCCGTAAAAAAAATGGTCACGATTATTTTTAACAGCACTGACATCTGCTGAAAAATGGAAGAATGCGAGAACAGCTGGATAGATTGCCCAATGCTGAAAAAAGGGCAGCCGTTGCCATCGCTCGACTTAACTACCAGCAAGATGGCGGACGATCGAAACGTTCATCGCGTGCCACAGATCTAGAGACCCTTTTTTGACGCAGCTGGCTGTGCGCGAGCACAGCCAGCTGTCGTCAAAAAAGGGTCTCTAGATCTGTGGCACGCGATGAACGTTTCGATCGTCCGCCATCTTGCTGGTAGTTAAGTCGAGCGATGGCAACGGCTGCCCTTTTTTCAGCATTGGGAAAGGGTTGCGCCTCAAAGGGTTAAAATGCAGTTTGGTTAATTTTTTAAGGGACTGTATTCCATATCCCCTGGCCCTTGCGCAAAAATGATTGTGCTGGAAAATGGTTCTACAACCAATGCGTTTCACACGACGTACCTTCAATCTAGCTTCCGAATCGGAGCTTTTCGTCTGAAAGCGTGAGCCAACAACTAAAAAAGCAACAATAATGAAAAACAGTTGCGTGGATCCTGTGACATCTTCACTTTCGCAAAATGACATTGGCTGACGTCACGTAGGAGGAGTGAGTCCGACACCGCGATACACGCGATAAGGAGAGAGTATTTCTGCTGCGAGTAGTACCTCTTACTTTTACTTCTCCATTGTTCCTGGGAATTAATTCCGGGTCAAAAGGAAAATCTGATATGCGCGCCGGAGATGATGAATCGTAAAAACATGATCTAACTAAGTGTGGGAATGGGTATTTATAGATAGCCCGTTCTGTCCGCAAGTCACGGATGATTTAGCATCGTAAATAGGATGAGAAAGGAGTGTTTTGTTTTATTTTATTTTATTGCTACTTTCTTTTTTTTTGGGGGGGGGGCGGATTTTTCATTTGAAGAATGTCGGTATACAGTGAAACTTCTATCAACGACTACCTCGATTAAGCGACCTCCTCCTTCAATAGCCAACTTTTTAACACTTTAAAGCGCAGTGTTCCCGCTCTGGGATCACCAAACTCTGACGTTTTGACTGTTGCCAGTCACGAAGAATAGATTTGATTTCTATAAAAATAGCTGCGGGTGACATAGCTCCACGAGAATCCTTTACTTTTTAGCACGTCCTTTCCCGTAAAAAAATTGTCACGATTATTTTTAACAGCACTGACATCTGCTGAAAAATGGAAGAATGCGAGAACAGCTAGATTGCCCAATGCTGAAAAAAGGGCAGCCGTTGCCATCGCTCGACTTAACTACCAGCAAGATGGTGGACGATCGAAAGTTTCGATCACGCGATGAAAGTTTCGATCGTCCACCATCTTGCTGGTAGTTAAGTCGAGCGATGGCAACGGCTGCCCTTTTTTCAGCATTGGGAAAGGGTTGCGCCTCAAAGGGTTAAGGGACCTATTTTTTACAATATGTACTTAAAATCCTCTTGAAGTGACCACACAACCCTCTATAAGCGACCGGACCCGGTCAACGCCTCCTAGATTAGACAGCCTTACAACTCCTACATTACCAAACTTTGACGTCATCACTAGGCCTACGAAAGTGACGTCATCACAGTTTTAATTTAAAAAATTAAAATTATTTAAAATTTCTGGAGGATGCTGCAAATATTAGAAAATATCTTAAAATAAACTTTAAAATTATAATACCTTTCTCATACAAAACTGTTCATTATGCTCTCTTTCCTTATCATATTATCTAATTAGTCATGGTTAAAAACTACCATTTGTCTTAAAATTTTATTTTTTACCTCTTATTAAAATATTGCTATTCATGGGGAAATTTACCAGGGACTTAGTTTTATTTTGTAAAAATAAGACTTGTAAAGTCTAGGCCTAAGTGTTGGCCTAATGATGACGTCAAAGCTTTGTGACGTAGAAGCTGTAAGGCTTTCTATTTATAAGAGGCGTTGACCCGGTGAACACCTTCTACGTTAAGAAAGCCTGACAACTGAAGCTTTGCCGTCATCACTCACTGCCACCTAGATACAGAAAGCCTGAGCGCTTAAGCTTCGACGTCATCATTAGGCCTTCGAATAATGACGTCACCACAATTTTATCCTCATAAAGTAAAACTATTTCAGATTTCTGGTGAATGCTACAAATATTAAAAAGTATCTTAGGTGAAAGATAAAAATTAAAATACGTTCGTGACACAAAACAATTCATTGTGATTTACTCCCTTATTACATTATATAATTAGTTACAGATAAAAACTGCTTTTTTTTGTAATATTAATTTTTCTATGTCAATTCATTAAAATGTTGTTATGAGAGAGTAAATTCACCAGAAATTTCGAATAGTTTTACTTTATGAAATTTAATCTGTGATGACGTCACCTTTAGAAGGCCAGTTGATGACGTAGAGGCTTGGTGACGTAGCAGCGGTTAGGCTTTCTATGTCTAGGAGGCAGTGCATCACTAGGCCTACGAAAATGACGTCATCATATTATCACAAAGTAAAACTATTTAAAATTTCTCGTGAATGCTACAAATATTAGACAATATCTTTAAATTAAAAATTAAAATTAAAATACCTTTCTCAAACAAAATTATTCATTTATGATCTATTTCCTTATTATATTATCTAATTAGTTAGGTTTAAAACCTGCCATTCGTCGTAAAATTAAATCTTCTATCTCAAATCATTAAAATGTTGCTATACGTGAGAGAATTCACCCGAAATTTTTAATAGTTTTATTTTGTGAAAATAAAACTTTTATATGTAGGCCTAGTGATGACGTCAAGGCATGGTGACGTAGCAGTTGTTAGGCTTTCTTTTTCAGGAAATGTTGACCCGGTTCCTTCTCCAAAGATTTTCTAGAATTTTTCAGAAGTAAAATAAATAAACACCACATTCCAAACCTGTAGTTCTATACTGTAAATCGACAACAGGTGCAAGTACACGAACACATCCCGTACAAATCTTTATGTTTAGGAAAGAGATATGCCTAAGAAAGAGTGATTTTACTTTTGGAGCAGCAGATTGATGTGATCGCGTCGCACGAAAACGGTAATTCGGAGAGGAAATTGACGCTTACTTTTGATCGCGGGAAAACGCAAAAAAAGCAAATTTTAATGCAAATAGATTTTATTATGGTAAATTCAGAATGCGTTTTTTATCAAATGCTTATACTTCTTTTGAGCGACCACTCCTCTTAACGACCGATTTTTCGAGGTACGGAGGGCGGTCGCTCCAGAGAAGTTTCACTGTATTTGAAACGGCTGTTTGAGAAAAAACCACGTATACCGTGTTTTCTCGCGAAATAGTCACCCTCGCATCATAGTCGCACACCCCGTTTTGAAGGAGAAAAAATAGCTTTTAGAGTTACAATATTGACTAGACTTTAACCATAAAAAATTGGCAAAAAAAAAAGTGCGGCTATTAACGCGAGTAAACACGATATGTCGTGATTTTAAAGAACACAGTCAAATATACAGTGCGTCCCCAAAATAGTGACGCAGTCTTTTATACTTTAACTAATATTGATCATAGACACATAAAGGCTTGCCGTAATTAAAATAGAGGTGTTCACAGCTCGTGTGTGAAAAAAATGTTGGCCCAAACTGAACTATATCTGCAGTAAATAGTAATTAGACGATGGGATTAGTTCAGATTTTCGCCAAAGTGTTGTTGCCAGGCTGTGCCGCACAGCCAGCTGCGTCAAAAAAGGGGTCTCTAGATCTGTGGCACGCGATGAACGTTTCGATCGTCCGCCTTCTTGCTGGTAGTTAAGTCGAGCGATGGCAACGGCTGCCCTTTTTTCAGCATTGGGCCATCTATCCAGCTGTTCTCGCATTCTTCCATTTTTCAGCAGATGTCAGTGCTGTTAAAAAGAATCGTGACCATTTTTTGACGGGAAATGACGTTCTAAAAAGTAAAGGATTCTCGTGGAGCTATGTCACCCGCAACTATTTTTATAGAAATCAAATCTATTCTTCGGGACTGGCAACAGTCAAAATGTTAGAGTTTGGTGTTCCCAGAGCGGGAACCCTGCGCGTTAAAGGGTTAAACAAGAGAAAGCCTATCTCAGTGTATTTGGAGCACCCTGTATAGTTTTTAAATGTATTTTCAGTACTAAAGTGGTTTTAATTTAAAACCTCGAAATCCCTTCTACAATTTTGTTATATCGTAGTTCTCGAATTTTCAAATTAAATTTTTTAAAATGTTGCACTTTTGGATTCTGTAATTTTATTTTTCGAATTATGTAGAATGATTCTTAAATTTCAACTGTCATTCTTTCCACTAACTTAAATCACGAAATTGTAATTAGTTTAGACAGGGATACAGCGAGAAAAAAAATTCGGGGGAGGGGGTGCTCAAAAAGTGAAAAAGGTCGAATTTCATACATCAGTTTAGCATCTTTTGAAATGAAAAAGCAATAGGATGTTTTTTAAATGATATAAATAAACGTAATAATATAAAGATATGTGTCACAGCTCAGCAAATTGAAAAAGGAAATCCCCTACTTTAAGAGTAAATTTTAAAAAGAAAATTGATTTTTTTTTTAACTGTACGAAGTTAAATGTTGAAAGATGTCTTTTTCTATAAATAACATAAACCTCTGGAAAATATTGTATTTTCAAAAGTTAATATGTTAAATTCAAGTCACAGTAAACAACTGAATTTTCGCTGCCATTGCATCCTTACGTGCAAGCTTCTGACTGAAGAGCCAACATTCAAACTCAGCTTTTTATCATTTTCTACGTTGAATATCTGGCAAGCGTCGTCGTGTGATTGGTGTCTTGCCTCTGTCTTATGCAAATTTTCTCCGTGTGCTTCAATCGTGTTTTTATTGGCCGTTCACAGAGCTGATATTGTGCGATTATAACACGTCCATTTTTTGTTATACATGTACCATTCCAACGTTGTTTAGGGTTTTGGCATGCCCTAAGCATTTTGTGATGGAAAATAATAGGTGTTGCCATTCGAAAATTTCGAGTTCCTGCATAATATAACTGTAATGACGAGCATCACTAAATTGCTATTCAGAGAATCTCGAACCCATACCATTGTATAACTATCTCTGAAATTTGATCTCGATCGGTTGAGCAGACCGGCCTCTAGTAATTAGATATACAAAGCCTTACAACTGAAATTCTGACGTCATCGCTACATCTGATATGATGTCATCAACGTTGTATCTTCAAAAAGTAAAACTGTTTAAAATTTCTGGTGCCTGCTACAACTATTAGAAAATACCTTAAGTTAACGCTAAAAATTAAAATGCTTTTCTGATACAAAATAATTCATTAGGATCTATTTCTATATCATATTAAGTAATTAGTGATGGTTAAGAATGGCCATTTATCGAAAAATTAGTTTTTTTATCTTAAAATATTAAATGGTTTTATTCGTGAGAAAATTCACCACAAATTTCTAATAGTTTAATTTTTGAAGACAAAATTGTTATGACATCTCTTAAGAAGACTTGGTGATGATGTCAAAGCTTCCATTGCTAGGACTTCTAAATCCAGTAATTGTTGCTTTTTAATGCCCTTATATATCGTCAAAGTTTTTTTTTTGTGGCCACCCTGTATGACGCTATCTTTTTAATTACGCCTTTCGATTGCTTCTAGTTTATTGATAGCGAATTACGTAATCAATCTTTCCGTTCGTTTCACTTAAAATCGTGTATTTTTGGGGATCATTATGAAAAATTGTCAGATCTTAATCGGCTCTGTGATGCCAACATCACATATTGTTTTTTGGCGCAATAGTACATAATCCCTGCCCTGTACATTGAGCGGTGCTTGTTATATACAGCCCCCCACATCCGCTCAAAGCATTTCGGCTCTTGCGGTTTCTGATTGCAATTTTGCTCTTTTGTATTCTACACTCATGTCCATAAATTAAGGATAATTCAGAATCACACAGAAATTGATCTCTAAAATAAAAATTTCACCTGTGGAATGATCACACACATCTTGAAGAAGAATATGCAAATTACAGGAAATCACCAGATGGCTTGGATGGTACGTCACAATGGCAAGAGTGTAAGAGACGGGTATATAAGGAATGGTGGCAAAGAAGTAAAATTGTTCACAAGCGCTGTGAAAGCCTTTCAGTGCAAAAACCGCATAGTTATGGCACAAAGGAGGCATTTGGATGATGTTTTACGTGGCAGAATTATCGGACGACTGGAATGTGGACGTACCCAGCTGGAAGTATCCGAGGAACTTGGAATCGCCCAGAGTGTCATCTCCAGGCTTTGGCAACGATTCCAAGATGATGGTAATGTGAGTAGACGTTACAGCACAGGTCGCCCCCGAGTTACAACGCCGAATGAGGACCGCTATTTGGCAGTTACTGCCAAAAGAAACAGACGGAGTACAGCATCAGACCTGTCTCGTCAGCTCTCTTCAGCTACCGGTACGACAGTTTCAAGGCAGACCGTGTACAGACGCTTAGGGCACATTGGTCTATATGCTCGTAGGCCTGTCAGATGTGTTCCACTTACCGCAACTCACTGTCGCCTGCGATTAACCTGGAGTAGAGAGCATGCATTGTGGACACCGCAACAGTGGTCTTGTGTGATGTTTTCCGACGAGTCCAGGTTTAGTTTGGAGTCTGATTCTCGCCGGACATTCATCTGGAGAGCGCCAGGTACCCGTTACCACCAAGAGAACACCATTGAAAGACACCGTTACGGTGGTGCAGGATGGCTCGTTTGGGGAGGAATTATTCTTGGTTCCAGAACTGACCTGCATGTTCAGAGTGTAACGATGACAGGCCACATCTATCGGGATGTCATTCTGGAACAACATGTACGTTTGTTTCGGGGCGCCATGGGTGCTGAATTTGTGTTTATGGATGACAACGCCCGTCCTCACCGTGCAAACATTGTAGACGAATGCCTTCAATCGGAGGATATCACCCGTATGCATTGGCCAGCATACTCACCGGACTTGAATCCAATAGAGCATGTGTGGGATGTGCTTGGCCGACGAATTGCAGCCCGTCAACCCCCTCCCACCTGTCTACCGGAACTTCGGAGTGCATTGCTTGATGAGTGGTGTAATATTCCCCAAGATCAGATTGATCATTTGATACTCAGCATGCCTAGGCGTTGTCAGGCCTGTATTGCATCGTCCGGGAGACATACTCCGTATTAACCATCCTACTAACCATGTTATACTGTTTTTTGTAAATAGGTTCTTTTTTGAAATTTGGTCAAGGGAGTAAAACTTGCAATTTTTATTAATTATGTCAAACATATAGCATCTTTTTTGCTCTTTACTTTTTGTTTAATAAATAGACTTTACAAATAAGTCAAATTTGTTTTGCTTCTTTCTCTTTCTTTGCCTGAACTTCATTATCCTTAATTTTTGGACATGAGTGTATATGTTAAAAAGATATTTCTTTTTTGCAGCTGCTAACTTTTAGGAGAGGCTGTCAATTTTTGCTAAGGTGTACAGTTTCTCACAATAGAATCTTGGCGATATTCTTCATCGGCACGTTTTGGTAACCTTTTTAAATTTCTGCGCCTAATTGCTTGGGCTTATAAAATTAATGCACTGATTTATTCTTAACCGCTCCGGATGTGTGCGCCTATTTTCTTGATTGTTGGAGCATTTTTTGTTAGCGCTGAATCGCCACGTTTGTAGGTTAGGTCCAACGGTATCGTTCCGAGAGAGGAGATCACTTTAGCTCCAGTTTTAGCAACTTGTAGGCATCAAATGTGGCAGTCCACCACCGCCCACTTGCCATCCAATGACATTCTAAGAATTTACAGATCTACAATTAAATCAAGTTGAAATTTCCTGCACCACATGCTCGGTCAAGAGAAACCTCCGATAACCGAGGCTCTACTGCAATGCTCCCCAACATTTTTATCGCTTCAGACCGGTCAACATTTGATAACTTTCCCACGGCAAGTTGAGGGAGAGGGTTGATTATTTATATTTTAGATTATTTTGATTTAACCCTTTAACGCGCAGTGATCCCGCTCTGGGATCACCCAACTCTGACATTTTGACTGTTGCCAATCACGAAGAATAGATTGGATTTCTATAAAAATAGTTGCGAGTGACATAGCTCCACGAGAATCCTTTACTTTTTAGCACGTCCTTTCCCGTAAAAAATTGTCACGATTATTTTTAACAGCACTGACATCTGCTGAAAGATGGAAGAACGCGAGAACAGCTGGATAGATTGCCCAATGCTGAAAAAAGGGCAGCCGTTGCCATCGCTCGACTTAACTACCAGCAAGATGGCGGACGATCGAAACGTTCATCGCGTGCCACAGATCTAGAGACCCTTTTTTGACGCAGCTGGCTGTGCTCGCGCACAGCCAGCTGCGTCAAAAAAGGGTCTCTAGATCTGTGGCACGCGATGAACGTTTCGATCGTCCGCCATCTTGCTGGTAGTTAAGTCGAGCGATGGCAACGGCTGCCCTTTTTTCAGCTTTGGGAAAGGGTTGCGCCTCAAAGGGTTAATAATTTTCAGATGATCGTATGCAAACATTCCTTCAAAATAAAATGCAATTAAACTAAAAATGAATATAAAGGGATTATGTGCGTTACTTTACAAAATTATGTTGGTTATGTCCAGTTTATTCCGTTGTTTTGTTTGGATTGCTGTCAGTGCAGAAAACCCCACTTCACACAGATAGATTGTCGGAAATGGCAATAGGGATTTAAGTGACTGCAACTTTAATTCATAATATTGAAATGTTTAACAAACAATAAACTAATTTAAAACAGTTACAAGATTTCTCCTGTTACAAAGATATAAAATGGACAAACCCGACGAAGTCGGAGAAATACATTGCAGTAAATAAAATGGAAATAATTTAATGTTCTTTGGGCGGCCCGGGGTCCGTGGACCAGGGGTTGGGGACCACTGCTCCACTGTACTTGCTATTTGTTAACCTATCAGAATTGTGAAACTTTCTGATAGGTTTACAAAGAACAGAAAAAAATTGTAAATATACAATAATCTGCTGTTGTTATATGTCAAATAATATATAATGTATTTTAGGAAACTTAACAATATATATCTTTTTGCATTTGTTTGAAATAGATGAATCTTTCTAAAATATACTTAGAACAATTACTACCCATAGAACTTAATGTATTGGAATTCTTTCGGTCGCTCCTTTATTGAATATTCCTCCTTTATTGAATATCCCTTATTCGGTCGCTCCTTTGTTAGAAAGTGTCAAAAATCACTAAAAACGGTACTATTCCCGAAGTTTAAACTTTATCCCCAAATATAGTGAAAAGCCGCTAAATTTAGGGACAAATCCTGTAAAATAGCTCCACTGTATATAAGCTAACATGATACATATGTTGCTACTTCAAATAACGGACTTGGTAATATGCTATTCGCATGATTTTCATAATCGGTTAATACTATTCGAATAGAATCAATAATCGATTAATCGAATGATGAATATTAGTAATTTTTACTATTACAAAGAATATTCTCGGTTTCACTATTCGAATGGAATTCGAGATTTTGAATGCTATGTGCTGAGCGTTCGAATGAATTTTTCAAAATCGATTATCTTCAAATGCATGCAATAATCGATTAATTCAAACAATTTTCATTTATTCATGCCCAACGGACACTCTAAACGGACATGAAGTTGAGAAAAAAGAACACATATATTTTTTCGTCCCTCTCTCAAAATATCAGCAAGTGGCGATTCCTTTATTTAAAGAACGCTTCGTCAATACTGGTGACTGAAAATTTTCATTACGAAATTATTACGTAATAATTAAAAAGAAAAAAATTATCCTCTTACGTATAGGACACGACTTCCACATTCTGAAGTTATTGAATAATCTCATTGTGTTATGTACACTAAATAAAACTGAATCAGCGTTAAAGGAAGTAAAATTAGATACAAATCTGAAAGCGGTATGTCTTTCGATTTTAATTAACACAGAGCACAGTTTACATTTCCGTAAAATGTTTTCTATTATTGTGGGTAAATTGAATTTTGCCTCGAAGGTGGTTCACCTACATACTGAAACAGGAACCACAGTTCGTTTACACCAAGCAGGTAATACTGTAAATTAATTTCAGTTGGAATTAAATTAAAATGAAAACACAATATTTCATTAATTTTCTTTATAAACACAAATAGCTGAAATTAATGAAATATAGCGACACAATGGCCGTGTCAATAAACTGACAAAGGGGAGAAAACTAGACCACGCAATGTTAGAAAGTGATATAAATCTAAATTTAAAGAACAGCTCATGATACAGCGATGTAATGCAATCATAAATTTTAAAGGAAATAAATCAAATCTTTCATAAAAGTAATGAATTCTACGATTGTTTTTCTTTAAATTCGGCGTTTATTGAAATTTTAGTTGTTTCTGATTTTTGGGGGGGAAAACAATAACTTCTGTATATAAAAGTGGCGCTCTACTAACAGTGGCATACACACTGCTTGTACTGGGAGAGGACGGTGGCAGCGTAGGATTTAGGTAAGTTGGTCCTTGCTGACCGGAGTTTTGGTGGTTATCTTCAAAGGTTCTAGTAGTCTTCCGCTCTAACTATTATAATTTAACTCTTAAACGCGCAGGGTTCCCGCTCTGGGAACACCAAACTCTGAAGTTTTGACTGTAGCCAGTCACGAAGAATAGATTTTATTTCTATAAAAATAGTGGCGGGTGACATAGCTCCACGAGAATCCCTTACTTTTTAGCACGTCGTTTCCCGTAAAAAAATTGTCACGATTAATTTTTAACAACACTGACATCTTCTGACAAATAGAAGAATGTGAGAAAAGCTGGATAGATTGCCCAATGCTGAAAAAAGGGCAACCGTTGCCATCGCTCGACTTAACTACCAGCAAGATGGCGGACGATCGAAACGCTCATCGCGTGCCACAGATCGAGAGACCCTTTTTTGACGCAGCTGGCTGTGCGCGCACAGCCAGCTGTCGTCAAAAAAGGGACTCTAGTCTGTGGCACGCGATGAACGTTTCGATCGTCCGCCATCTTGCTGGTAGTTAAGTCGAGCGATGGCAACGGCTGCCCTTTTTCCAGCATTGGGAAAGGATTGCGCCTCAAAGGGTTAACAACAGTAACAGCATCAAGTGCACATTTCAGAAATTGTTGTTGTTTGTCTAAATCAGGGGTTCCAAAAACTTTTTACTGCTTATGCTTAGACCTCATTGAAAGATTTTTTTCTTTTCAGGAGACCCCTAACTATTTTAATAGCCCACTTCCCCCCCCCCTCCCCCCCCGAAAAAAAACCATGCATGAAGGTGAACGATCGTTCAATCATGGAAAAAAAACTGCATTTTATTAAACCTTTTTCAGTTTTACAGAATTATATGCAATTGTAACATACACAGTGTGCCCGCTATAAAGTCCGTAGTCACCCCAATAATTTCTGAATGGTAAGAGCTGAAATCCTATTGTTGCCATGTGCTACGGAAAGAATAAAACGCTTACAGTGCCATCTGGTTGCTAAATTTGCAGTTAGCGTTCTTATTTGAAAAACGGTTCTAGTTACGGAAAAAAAGTGAATTACAAAGTTGTTTATTCACTGATTTATGAATAAAATATCGAGTTAGCGTTCTTATCTTTTAAAAACGGTTTGAGATATGGGAAGAAAGTTAATTACACTTTTATTCAGCATCACTCATTTATTAATAAAAGACATTTTGATCAGAATAATGTTGAAAATTGAAGCCGTAAAATGCAAGGCGTAAAAACGTATTACAGGTATTTTGCCAGTGTGTCACTAGCCCTATTGTAAAACTTCCACTAGAAATTGCAGACCAGCCTCTGCTTTAGATATGTGAATTGCACATGAAAATCTCTATTTATAAATAGTAAAACGTATATTATTATCTATCAATTGTATTCCTTAAAAATTAAATGAAAAATTTAAAACAGAAAAATTTATCATCGACCCCTAATAGACCCCTTTAAAAGCTTAGAACCCCCACCCCACCCCAAGGGGTCCACCTGGGGCCATTGTGATTCTAGCGGGCCTGCTTCCGCACTCCGAAAAAGGCCTACGGACGTTTCCTAATTGGTTAGATTTGGCCGTTTGATGACGTATCTAAGTGCTGGAACCAATAAGTGAGCATCCATAGGCCTCTTTGGATGACTCATCGGAATGCACAAGCAGGCCCGGTAGAATTCCGATGGCCCCGGTCCACATGGACCCCGTTGGGAATCACTGGTCCGGGGGCATAGCCAGAAATTTTTCATTGGGGGGGGGGTTACGACTACTACAACTCACATATATGCACACGTGTGTGTGATAATGTAGTGAAGAATATACATTTTGTAAGGCAAAAAATTCCTCATGGGGGTTTATGAGCCCCCTAACCCCCCCTTTGGCTAGGCCTCTGCACTGGTCTAAATGCTCACTGGCTAATAGCGGTGCCGAATATTCCATATGGGATGGCCATGGACTTCATTTTTGTAGCACTAGAGGACTATTTCGTTCATTCCGATATTTTCTGTCGACGTAATTTGTGGACCGATTTGCGTCGACATTTTTTTTTTTCTGTTGTTGCATTTTTCAATAGGGTTGCCAGATAGCCCGGAGGGAGGGGGGAAGGAAGAATAAAATGGTGAAGATCGCGAAGCATTGATTGCACCCAGCATTTTAGGTGAAGGGGGGAGGGGGCTGGGCTACATACAAATACTGCTGAACTCGGTTATAGTGAACTCCATTAGTTACGTATCTCTTATAACGTAAAAAATATTCGGTACCCCTTGACTGTCCCATAGAACACAAGCCCATAAGCAATGTAACTCGTTATAGAGTCATAAATATTTATCTGATCTTTTAAGTGGCGTTGTAACCGAGTTTAAGAGTGTTTCATAAACTAACTGTGTAAGCATTTATTTAAAAACTTTTTTAAATAAACGTCTTTTTTGGTTAGAAATAATTTGAAGACAATTAATAAAAGAAAGAAAAAAATTCATTAGCGACAATTTTAATTTTTTAAAGCTTTTCACTTCTAACCTTCTATCTTTAGGGGGGGGGGGTTCGCCCCATAGCCGTGTGTGCGCC
Source organism: Cheiracanthium punctorium (assembly GCA_038373885.1). NCBI lineage: Eukaryota > Metazoa > Arthropoda > Arachnida > Araneae > Cheiracanthiidae > Cheiracanthium > Cheiracanthium punctorium. Next base: position 15,934 of record JAWZYV010014123.1, read on the forward strand.
AATATCGCAAAGGTTTGCAATTTTTAGCGATTTATCGTCAAGTTTGCTACTAAAAAATAAGTCCCCCCTAACTGAACTAGCTTGGCGATGTCTTCCGTATTTAGTGAGAAACAGGTTTGGTAGTTTATTACAAAGGATAAGTACAATTAGAATACTCTTGACAAAGATTGTAAAACAAGTTTCAGTAGGCAAATTCACTATAGATTTCGATTCCAAAGAAGTGTTTTATGGAAAAAGGAAGAAACATACGGCACACTCATGAATAATGATTCACTTTCAAACTTAACGGATTGATTTGATTTGATTTTGGGAATACGATCGATTATATGTTCAAGGGATTTAGCCCGAAGGGGGTACCCTTCTTTTGGGTCTTTCTGAGGGGTCCAAAGTAATTGTAAACAAGTAATTCAAATATCAAAGAAACAGTGTAAACAAAGAAACAAGTATATCAAAGTAATTATAAACGAAGAAAAACTAAATATTTGCAAGATTTGAAGTTGAGTATATTTTATGTGTTTACTTTTTTTAGTACAAAATATAAGCATGAACAAAAAGCAAATATATCTCTATATATAAGCAGACAGGTGTTTGGGGTCTGATAAGGAACCCTTTGTCCGTGCTAATGGCAACAAACAGACAACAGAGGTTGAGAAAAATTTATTTCAAATTTTTTGTTAGTAGACTTTTGTTATCTATATATCACCAACTTACCCCCTCCCCATCAGAACTGAATCAGGATTACTGACGATCCGGATTTTTGACGTCCAGATTATGAAAGCTCTACTTAATTGTTTTTTCTTTTCATATGGGTGTTAAAAGATCGTAACAAAGAGAAAAATGCCTTTGTCAGCTTATTGGGATCTTATCACAGAATATATTAACACTATCATTCACGAAAAATGAAAGTTTTTTAATTAAATTGCGTCACGTTGTATTTATAAGTATTTAAAAATTAACATTATAGAGATTTTTAACTGTTTTTGCAACTTCTAAAAAATTCATCGCATGGACACACGTTGCATGAGATTAGCAATGATAACTTTAAACGCGTATAATTTAAGACATTCTATGAATGTCATCCGTTAATTAACAACTAAACATTTCATTGTCGTTCGAGTTGTTTAATCATCGAGTTGTTAAAATATCTCTGGAATTTCTTCCCTACTCCAGAGAGTGTAAGCAAATTCAATTCATCAAATTCTAAACAATCGGGCAAGGGTTATGCGTAAAATACCTGTGCTTTGAATAAAATATTATTGGGAAGAAAACGTACATTTTATATCACACTATAAATTTCATGCATCTTAATTTAGGAAAGTGTGTTTTATTTTATTTATTTTTTTAATATTTCAGTTCATGATACATAAAATAAAAATTTAAAAAGTGACATATTTTTCTGTTCACCAGAAGTATGCGCTAACACTTAGATAGCGAACCTACAACGCGTGTAGCTATTTTGGTGACGCACATTAGAGTGAAACCCCGATCTATCGTTCCCGTATTCATCGTTTTATTTCTATGGTCCCTGAACAAATTGTATTTGAATAACGTTAAAGAAACCCGCATGTATCGTTCGTAAAAAAAGTGACTTTCTCGCGTTTATCGTTGTAAAAATTTTCTCCTGACCGGAATGAAATTGAAAGTTAGGTGGATCCGGAGAAAATATGCTACAGGTTTTTTGGGGAACAATTTTACTATGAATATCGTTGGAAGTCAACTGTATACGTTTCTTTGTTATCTGATTTCCTCTAATACTATCCTCGCAAACCGTAATTTCTTAAAAGCACTATTTTCTATTTTTTAATGAATTTTAAGTTATCTAAGATTTTTGAGTCACCTTGCATATTAAAAATAAAAATTTTCTTTTAATATTAATTTACTATTTCTTTTTTTTGCGAGGGGGGGGGGGGTTAATTAAGATATATGTCATCTGCAGACCAGACCTCGTCCTCGAATCTCGTTTAGACATATCGACAAAGTCAAAAATCAAAGTCAAAATAACTATTTTAAAATAATTAGTTCATTTTATAAACAATGGGAAAATGCCACTAAGAACAATCATCCAACAAATTTCAAACAAAGGGAAAACATGTGTAACATTCCCCAACAGATGGCAGCACTAAACATAGTCAGCGAAACAGTCGCTCTCAGCAAAACCCACAAAAGTTTTAAAAGACACCACCAGGTCGAAGCACTTGGAATTTATATTACATGGGTCAAATGAGCATTGGTGTTAGGAGTTCTGTAAAAGCTTACGTCGTCATCTTTAACAACGCCACACATCCTCGCCGTCTGGTGTCGGTGAACTCTCACTATTTACCTACTCCTGATTTCAAAATCTGACATTTAAAAAGAAAGCTGTATTTACCGAGGGTGTGAATTTCTAACATTGTCTAATATAATTTTTAATGCATTTTTAAGCCTTTATTATTCAACTTAATCTGGTTAGTTACAAGAACAGACATCTGAAATATTCGCAGTCAAGTTCTAGTGTTTTTGAAACTGAGTGTAAAATGCTTATTTAGTTTTTTAGTATGTCTCTGTAGATATGCTCTTAACAATTTTTCTTGGCTTATTACAGATGTAAAGGGAAGTTTTAATTGAACTTCCCTTTAAACAGAGTTCAGTAGCTAAAATGTGTAACTAGATTGTAACCAAATTTGGTATGTAATATATACATAAGATGGGGGCAAGGAATTTCGAAAAAAAAGTTCAAAAAATGCCCACTAGGTGGCAATTTGCATCATAAAACTGCAAATTTAACAATGGAAATGGCTAATTCGAAATGTGCAAACAATTTCAACATTTATTCAACAGTTTTTGAGCATTTATTAACTAATTTGGGTCATTCTTTGAGCTGAATTCATCATGCAAAGCACCCCTAAAGGACATTTTTTGAGCTAAACTTTAAAAAAATCTTCCTTGAGTGCATCTCGTAGAAAGTCTATGTACCTATAATTTGGTTGCAATAGGCTGCTGTTTCAGCTGCAAAAACCGTTTATAGTGGAAGTTTAATTATAATCACGCTGTGTAGAAAATAAAAGGAAAAATCATACCTAACCCTTTTGAAAAACAAATGTGCCAACAACTAAGTCAAGTTGTCCAAACAATTACAATGATCACAGCGCCCTCCAGCGGAGAATTAGGAAGTTAAATGAAATTAGGTTGAAAAGAAGAATCCAAGAAACCCCATTTCCCTAAGGTTGTCAGCATCCATTATTTAAATGGAAGATCGGTGTTAAATTAAAGTTTCCCTTTATTTAACCATTTATTATAACCGTAACATTTATTTCTTGACGGTGAAAAAACGAAAAGAGATTGAATAAGTTGTAGTTTAAAAAGTTACGGATAGATGACACTGGCATTCATAACATGAAGCAAGTTTCCGATCGAAAATAATCCAATCTCTCTCAAATCTTATTCATACAAACCGAATTTTTGTCGTTATTCTTATTTTTTAATAAAGCTTTTAATAAGAATTTTAAAAATTTGACGCATCCAGAGGGAATCAAATGTTTACGAAAACTTAAATTCCTTTAAAAAAGCAATAATAATAAATTGAAGTTTGCGTGAATAAATTAGATGAAGATCACTTTTTTTTTTCCTTTTTCTTACGAGGGGAGGGGGGGGGAGAGGGGACTTAATTAATATTATGCATGTCAACTTCAGCTATCGTTTCCTTTTTAAACTACAATTTAAAGCAATATAGAAAAAAAAATGTATGTCTACTTGTGCAAACAGCAGTTCTATAAATCATCGTTTGTTCTTTTTTTAATGAATTCTTAAAGTTTATAGGACGCATCTGACATAATAGTTGTTCTAAAGATAAGAATAATTATCATTTCGGATTATTAACCACTAAAATAAACCCAAACAAAATTTCTCCGAAAATAAAATAAAATGCATTTTAAATTTATATTTTCGAAATATTTACATGCAAATGTTATGTTGAAAATTATCTCTCAACTATGGACCTATATGGTGGCCACTATGGTGGAACTGCAATGTTTGGGAACACTTTGAATTTCGAACACATCTTTAAATTTTGAGCGCATTATGATTATTAAACTTTGTAGAAATGAAAACAAATTAATTTTTTCTCTAAGAAATCGTTTAAAAATAGTATTATGTATTTCTGTGTTCTTATTTTTGTCTTACTTTCAAAAATTAAACATCGATTTCAAAATGTAGATATTCTGATTAACTATCGCCTAATCTTGACATCACACTGACTGCAAGTATAATAGGCGAACTCAGATTTAATCATGCCAATGATATTCAAACACATTGACACCAGGTACTGATTTCCGACAGGGCATTCGAGGCAAGTGCCGGGACCCCAACAAAAAGGGGGGGCCCACAAATTACCCTTTAGTTCAAAAATTTGGAAATTTTGATTTTAATTTAAAATAAGAGACGCAGAAACTAACAGTTTAAAAAATATATAATAATCACTGTGTTACTATTTTATAAAGCTAGTACTATTTTAATCTTTTTTTAGATAAATGGTATGCAGTGATGTATGCTAATCGCGGGAGGAAACCATAGAGCTGATTTTCAAACAGAACATATAAAAGGAAATAGTTTCCTAAGTGGAAGAAAGTGAAGATCTATCCCAAAATAAATAAATGTTCTGATATAAACATTATTAAAATAAATCCGAATGTAGTGTGAACATATTACTTTAAAAATTTTGAATGAAATAGACGACTGAAAATTAGATGATATAACTGAAATACAGGGTGTCCGAAAAGTCCTTGACACATTTCAAAAATTCACAGAAAAGCAACGAATTGTTGTATAAATAGTCGATTCGCATAAAATGATGCTTCACAGAATCAAGAATTTATCAAAACAAATTACTTTCGAAATGTGTTAATAGATGGCGCTGCATCTCCAGTTTTGAGCAGTGAGAGCCAAGAGGGATTTTTCGAGAGTTTCAAACAGCATTGACGGTGCGGGAATATTCATTCTAGCTAAGGCGACTGCAACTGAGAAAGCGCATTGCGTAGGTTACTATTTCGAATCAAAATCCATTACTGCATTTCAGAGAAAGTTTCGTTACATGTTTTGAAAAAACACTTCGAGTCAAAAAAGCTTTTCGGTCTGGCATGAAAAGTTTTTAGAGAATGGAAGCGTTTTAGACAGGGAAAGAGGTGTCCGGCCGCGGAGATCGAGACTGTACAAGACATTCGCCCAAGCAACACAACAATGTTGTTTCAATGTGGTTTAAATGTGAAATGCTAACATACAAAATGTTGTTTCAATGTCATTTCCATATGATTTTGTTCAGTTTTCTCCACATTGTTTCAGCAAGGACATTGATATCATATTGAAACTACATTGTGAAATCACAAGAGGAAAACAAATAAAAAAAAACAAGATTTTATTTCTTTCATGCAGAATTATTAAAATCATACGGAAATTTACGAAAAATAAAATTGTTGATAATTATCTACTTGAAAACATGATTTTAATTTTTATTTACTGTTGTAAAAATGCATTCTGACAATGCTAACCAGAAAATCACATTGAAACAACATGAGTGTGTTGCTTGGGGAATTAAAATGATGTTTTCAAGTAGATCAACAGTTTTATTTTTCGTAAATTACTGCATGATTTTAATAATTCTGCATGAAAGAAATAAAATCTTGGTTTTTTTTTAATTTGTTTTCCTCTTGTGATTTCACAATGTTGTTCCAATATTATATCAATGTCCATGATGGAACAATGTGAAGAAAACTGAGCAAAATCATGTGGAAACGACATTGAAAGTTCGCATTGAAACAACATTGTTGTGTTGCTTGGGCGGGAAGCTTACAGTGACAGTACAGCGTCATCTAGGAACACAATTTGGAAGTAATTTTTTTTACGATGTGAAAAAAATAAAATGAATTAATAATAATAAAAAAATGAAGAAAATCTGAAGCCCTTTCAGATTTTAAATACGCACCAAAGTGCTATATATTAAAAGACAGTCATAATTTATGCGTCGTCCCTATTTTTCTTCCTTATTCCATTAGGTTGGAAAGTGTATCATTACTCATGAGTGAGCAGTATTTTTCTTCCTTTTTTATAAAACCCATCTTTGGAATCGAAATCTATCTTAAAATCGCCTGTTAAAACTATTTTAAAATCTTCGCCAAGTATATTACATCTATACTTCACCGTTTTAAATATTGTTTCGAATGTGCATCATAATCCATGAGTGTGCCGTGTTTGTCTTCTTGGGTTCATTCGCACTTTAACGCCTCAACTCTCGCCAAGGTGGCGATCATTAAACATATATAGCAACCATGAGGGTTTTGTGTATTTATGTGGCAATTGTAATTTAGAATTAAAATGGCGATTTGGAACAACCTGTAAGTACAGCATTCCGTTACATTTTTAATTATTTTGGGTTGCCAATTAATGTAATTTTAGTAATTAAGTGTCTTCAAATTCCTTAACTAGTGAGTTTATCACTAATTTGTTCACTTTAGTTTTCATGTAGTTGTTTAGGGAGCGTTGAAACTTGTGCATAACTCCTAGAGACCCATGACTTCAAAGCTCGCCAAAGTGCGGGGAATTTTTAGGTTGGCGAAAGTAGGGCCGTTAAAATAGGAATCAACTCTTTCTTGAACAATAAAGCACATCTTTGGAATCCAAATCTATCTTAAAATCGCCTACTGATACTGTTTTAAAATCTTCACCTAGCATATTCGAACTATACGCATATTCCAATTATATCTCGTAGACATTTTAAATACTTTTTGGAGTGAACATCATAATCCATGAGTGTATCGTGCTTTCCTTCTTTGTTCCATAAAACACTTCTTTGGAATAGAAATCTATATTAAAATCGCCTACCAAAACTGTTTAACAATTTTCACCAGGCATAGTCAAATTACACTTCACCTTTATAAATACCATTTGGAAAGTGTATCATAATCTATGATGTGTACCGTATTTATCTTCACTGTTCTATCAAACACTTCTTCGGAATTAAAATATATATTTAAATCGCCTACTAAAACTATTTTACAATATTCGCTAGGCGTTTTCTAACTATATAAAAATATATATATATATAATAAATTGTCGCGTTTTGGCACCCAGTTTAGCGATCATTTATCAAAAATGGCAAACCTTGTGCGACTTTCAACATTTTATTAACGCCTGCTCCCCCCCCCCCTTCACGTTATCTGGCAAACACTTTTCAAAAGTGACTCGACGCTAATTGTACCAAAATCGTGTCTACTGAAAAAGCAAGGTTGAAATTAATAGCACTCTAGTGCTAATAAATAAAAATCGTGAATCTGTGAAGTATTACTGTGCAAACCGTATATTCATACGATAATTTGTTGCTTTTCCATGAATTTTTTAAATGTGCCAAGGACTTTTCGGACACCCTGTATTACTAGTTACATAATATTATTATTATCGAACAGTTGCATTGAATTTTGCATCTTGATTAAATAATCATTTTTATGCTATTATAACATCCTTCTTTGTATCGTGTGATATGGAAGTTGCTTTATAGGCTATATTAAAGTTTTCTTAAGAGGGGCCCCCAATACAGCTTTTGCCCTGCGCCCCCATTGCAAATCGGTCCCTGATTGGCATGTTTCCTGTGTGAGAAGGTTAGGATAGGCTGTAAAAAAAGAACGAGACAAGAATGGCACTTTTTCTTTTTATTTCAACAGAACATCAACATTCTATGCTGATTATACAAAAATTACATGAAATTTACAAGCTGAGTACAAAAGAAATTTACAAACGTAACAACAGATTGAGTATCAAGAAATCACAAGCACTAACCCGTATCAGAGGCATTAGAGATATGAAATCAAGAGAGAAAAACGTTTTTCAAAAGTTCTATATCGAAAGAATTTTAAAGTGTTATAAGTAGGCGATTGTGCTTTACATAAAAGTGTCACAATATTAAATTTTAGTTTTAGTTGATAATATTACAATTTTAGACTCAAAATATTTTACTGTTATTTTGTTGTATTTACTATTTATTCCTGTTGTTGCAGTTACTCTTCTTTTTCGTGATTTTCAATAAACGCATGCGTTAATTAAAAATTCGATGTTCCGATCATCATTTACAAACTCTTCAAATAGTTAATCGATATCTCTCAAAGGGGTTGATTTTCTATCAAAATATCATTGTAATTGTAGCTAAACTTGGTAATCTCTTTGTAAACTATATACATACTATACCATACTATAGTGCTGACTAAAATCATACACTATCACTATATTCATGCTATGCTATCATATAGTTTTGATGTCATGAACCGCATCAAGTTAAAATCCGTCATACATAGCTGATAGAAAATCCAGCAAGCAAAACGTGATACAGCATGTATGTCTCAATCTTTAAATATCTAGTTGAGAGCTAGTTGAAAGTCCATAGTAACTATAATACTGTTTGGCTAATCTACTTCTCATTTATCATTATCAGTTACTTAAAATCAATATTATGCCGACCGAGTTGCATGGTGGGTAAAGCACCGTACTCCGGTTTCGGGTTCAACTCCCGGCGGCCGGGGCTCGATCCCCGACTGAGCGTGGTTGTCATGTCTGTTCCTTCATAGGGGGCGACGTCGGTCCACCTACTAGGTGCCCCCATAACAGAGTGGCCAACACCCTCCGGCCGTTGTAAGGGACAATGCTTAATCGGCAAAGTACCCGCCCGTTAGAAAAAAAAATCAATGTTGTTATTTACATTAAAATATATTTATATGTAACGTATATACATATATCTCGAATAATTCATACTAACCAATAAATTGTCATTAAATCATATCTCTAGAAATGTAATGTACAAGTAAAAAAAGAATGAGTAAATCATCATTTTTTAAAATACATATTTACATGTGCATTTTAATTTGCCACTTTTGGTATTTATCAGATCAATGATCTTTAGCAGCTTTCTTTTCGTTGCTCGAACTTGTTGAGCTATTTTGTATGCCATAACTCATCAAGTAACACCTTATTCGACATAAAAGAAAATATTTTCAGTCGATCATCAGACTGGGTAAATCCTGACTTTTAAAATATAAATTTACTTGTGTACTTTAATTTGCCACTATCGGTATTTACCTGATCAACGATTTTTAGCAGCTTTCTTTTCATTGCTCGATCTTGTTGAGCTATTGTGTATGCCATAACTCAACAAGTAACACCTTACCGTGACCTTCGCAAACAAGGCCTGCTGGCTCAAATATTGAGTCATCCTATGTAGGCCGAATTTAAACGTAAAATTAAAAGTTGTATAGCAATATTATGATTGTGTTTGCTTATCATAAGTTTTTATAAAATTTATTATTTCTTACATTTATCTTGATTTATTATTGACTAGCTGCGTGCCCGTTCTTCACACAGTAGGAAACGAAAATTTTCCTTACATGTGTAATTCGAAATTATTCGTGATGTGGAATTTAAAAAAAAAAAGATCAAAATTATTTGACTCTTAATGTAAAGTTTGTGTCATGAGTACTAACCTGATCATTGCAGTATAATGACTCAAAAAACTACGTCAGTGTCATTCACTATTAAAAAAGTGGAAAGCTTAATAGTTTGCAGAGAACTTCTGGCTTTCAAAATGTCTTATTTCTACATCATACTGTTTTTTAGGCTCAAGTTGTAGCATTAAATACCTAAGACACTACATGAAATGGAGCACCATTTATTTCTTTCCGAAAATGTACCATATAAGGAAAGTATTGCAATCATGAAAAAAATTCGACTTCGAGATTTTGGTGTATTTACACGTTTTGAGGTCTTCTGAATTCATTTATGCTATTTTCAAGAGATGTTTTTAAAATAGCTGCGCACCGGCTCTTCATACGGGAAGAAAGGAATATTTTACTACTAAAATCATATCTGCATGTGACAAAACAGAATTTCATTTTTTAAAAAGTTCAAGTAATCCCCTCTGTTGAAATGACTGCGGGATATATTAACGCAAATTAGAATTACTTTTCGTTTAGTTGGTTGTAAGACAACCGTTGAAAACGGATAAACACTTTTAATTTCATGAAATATTTATTAACGTGGTACATTGCGATTTATTCATACTATCTTTACAAATCTAATAATACTACCTATTACGTACATTAATACTATCTATACTCGCTTCTCCCTCTTCAAGGCTCCCTTAAAAGAAACAGCTTAGATTATTTGGCCTCAATGGGATCTTTTGATTCTGTGGCGATTCTTTGCAATTTACGCATTAGCATAAATAATAATCATTTCACATAATGGTTGCCATTAAGGAAACTCTCCATATATATTTAATTTATACATAGTTTTATAAGATTGGCGTATTTAGCGCCGTAAACCATTTCATCTTACTGTGGGGAGAAAATATCCAAGGGGTGCCATTTTAAATATCCAATAGCGATATCTTTTATATCCTCCATAGTCCTGTCTCCTGAAAAACATCAAACTGTGTAATCTCGAGGAGCTACTTATTCCCATTTTAATTGTGACAGGGCGTTAGAGTTGCAGAGTTTACAAATTTCACACATTTTTTTTAATTTATGACGTCACTGTTTGACTGCCGTAAAGGATACCCCGGTAGATTAATTTCGGAGTTACTTTCGATATTTCGCATAATTGTTTTCAAACGGTATCATTAAAACTTTGCGTGACCTTTATGGAGGAACGTAATTCAACGTTAAAATAAAACTATACTCGCAACCTGCATGCGTATGTTAGGCAACGCCTGCGCTAAATTAAATGCCAAAAATAAAAATAATAAATAGAAAAATTTTAATATATCGCGCTTTGAAACGAACTTTGTAACTTTTAAAATGAACATTTTCAGCGCCGTGAAAACATTTCAATTTTTAAATAAGCACCGGATTAAAATACCACTTCTAATAATAATAATCGTGAATTTCTTAGTTTATTTCTACAGTAAATTTTAATCAAAATATCGTCTCCCTGTGTTGAAAATAGAGCTGGAATAAATGAGTTAAAATTATGGCGTAATTTTTAGGTATCTTAAAGCATTTGACGTCATAGATCCTCACTTGCGAATTGAAATTCTGATATCCCATTTAAAAACTCGATTGGTTGAAAAAACCCTTTTTTCTAATCCTTTCTGTGGCAACAGCCGAACATAAATTCTCGTGCCGTGATCGCAATGTAATGAATGGCGTAAGATCGCGTTGATGCTATTAAATTCTAAACATTAGGCTGCATTAAAATTCGTAAAAAATCATCTAATTTACATAATTTTTTCGTTTTTATTTTAAAAGAGGGAGAAAAGAATGTTTCACGATTTGTCAAAATATCTAAAAGTTATGACGGATAGAATTCAAGATGCGACAGTTTTAAAATTATTTTACGAAAAAAAATCGCGAAGCAGATGTTTAGTAAAAAAATTCCTAAAAATCGGTAAATCAGGTTAAGTATTCAGAACAAACTGTTTTTAAAAGAAAATTTTCTCCTCTATCCGATGATACAAATGCCGTTTTGCTGCGAGCGTAATTTCCGCCGTTATTACGAATTAGGTGAGAAAAAATGCCAAAAATCGCATAAAACATAAAATAAAAAAAAATCTAGGTCGAATTTTGAAAAAATCGCTTCGAGGTGCACAACTACATATTTACATCTTCCCGAATACCAAATTTGGTGTTTCTAGGTGTAGCCGTTTGTCCGTAACGCTGCAGACAGACACACCCACCCACCCACACACACACACACACACACACACACACAGACACCTTCTTTTATAATAAGTAGAGATTACGGATTAAATATGACACCAAAAATGCATTTAGAAATTGTGATTGCAGCTTCAATGTTTAATACTTACATATATATATATATAATTTTAACTTTATTTCTGAAGATATGTTTTTAAGCACTGATAAATTTGATAAAATGATGATAAGCAACCAGAATTTTAATTTTATTTTACAAATTTTAATTTTATACCTAAATCGGCCTACTTAGGATGACGTAATCCTTAAGCCAGCAGGCCTTAGTTACGAAGGTCACGACCTTATTCGACATAAAAGAAAATATATTTCTGTCGATCATCAGTTTTCAAAATACATTTATATTTTAATTAGTCACGTTCGGTTATTTATTTCACGAATGATATTTCACAGTTTTTTTTTTAAACATCGCTTGACTTTGTTTAAGGTTTAGATATGCAATGGACTAATAAAACCATTATTTGATATAACAGCAAGAAGTAGCACAGAATGCTTGTTTTTAATAGCATTACTGGGAAAGTTTTTGGCATCGTTTAAACATTTTTCACGTCAAATTCCGCTTTAACGTGTAGTTAAAGCGGTTTAAAAAATTAATATTTTTTCAAAGAAATGAAAATTTTATTTTGATGTAAAAATCAAAAATTTTCCTTCAGGAAATTTAGATTAAGATTTATAGACATATCAAGTCATTATGATTTGATAACAGATAAATGTTTTTTTAGACAGATTAATGTTTAGTTTATAAGAAAGAATACAATATTCTTAGATATCGCCAGGCATGAAGTAGCTTCAGCCTATACAAAAGCTCTGTAAATTTGCATCTAAGCAAAAATCATCGCTTTATATCTCCAGGTAATGTGAGACGTTTTGTTAAAATAACGTTGAAACAACCAGTAATATGTCACAAAATTATTCCAGACAAAATGGTACGATTAAATACACATCGTTTAATAGTTCTTTCAGCACGTTATGTACAACATCAATGATATGATAAAAGTTCATCTACATCTACTTTTCTGATATTTTTCATGGTATGATGCTATAAGTTGGATTATCAGCGTTCAATGAATAATATTAACTGCCGTTTAGAAAATTATTTTGTGCATCGTGATAGAATTTTGTGTAATATTTTAGTACTGAAAATTTGTTCTAACAGGAACTATGGGCAGTGAAATTTTACTGAAATGACAGTTCATGGATGCGTTGTTTTCTAAACGGCAATTAATTTTGATTCCTTCAAAAGACTGGAACCTGGAACGCTGCCATGCAAGTTTGATGACACAAAGCTTTTTCAGAATTCGTATTTATCATTTAGTTGTGGCATAAGTGTAAAAAATACGGTTGTTGATATGACCAAAATCGAATGAGACATTTAATCACAGAATTATTTTAAACTAAAATTTTGAACTAAATTATACATTGAGAAATGGAATGCTATGAAATTAATTTTTAATGTGTACATTTCACTAATGCAAATAAATATTCTTTGGTGAGATAAAAATCTATACAGTGTTTAAGTTCTAAAAATGTTAAAATAATTATAAAGTTTTCTTATCGCCAAGTCCCCTGAGTGTTTGATTCTTTTAAGTATTTAAAGGTCAAATGCCTAGAATGCTTAGAACTTCCCCCTCATTTTCCTGAACATTTCTCCAACTTTTTAAAAAATTTCTTCTGATATAACTTCCTTATTCTAAGTGAGATTTTAAAAGCATCTTTAAAAAAAAATCCAAAATATTGGAGATTTTGCTGGTTGGTATTGCACGCATAATGTTTGCCAAGAAACGATTAGGAAAGTATTTTTTTAATTTTGTAAATGACTATCTTTTTTTTTTTAGCAGTACTTATACATTAAAAAATATTTCCTTATTATTGCATGACGTACATCTTTATTACTTGGCCATTTTTGAAAAATTTCCAAGAATCTTTTTGATTGTCAGATCACATTGATATCGCCTTTGTGTATTGTTACTAAATAAATCTGAGCTGAAACTTTTGAAGATATCCTTTACTCAAAGGGCGCAGGTTTAGTTTCAGTCATCAATGAATTGAAAAATAGCTCCTCCTACAAAAAGCAGATTTTTTAGTAACTCTAATGTATCATAACTACTAGTTTCGAGTACCTGAACCCAAAATCTTTAGAAGATATCTCGTGTGTGCGATGTGTGTTAAGAAAGCATTTTCTCATCATACGCCAAGAGCATTAGTGAAATGTACAATCTTTTGTTACGTATTACTTTTGCCTATTCTAAAAGTGAGTGCATGCATCCTCAAAAGCACGGCAGCGTTCGTCTATTTACAAATTACAATACATATTTTACAAAATATACATACAGGTTTTCAGGTGACTATGAACAATTTTACACTAAACTAGTGGAAGTTGTATCAGTAGAAATTAACCACTTAACAGTTTCTTTTTTTTTCTGTCCTTTGTATCAAAAGATAAGGACGTAGATTCAAACCGCTTAATAGAGTATCGGTTAAAGGAAGATTCCGCTTATTGTAATAAATTTTCAATGTACCAAACCGTAATAATTAGTCAGTGGGATTCCAGATAATGGAATATCCCGCTTATTAGAATGAAATTTGGCAAATTGCCTATTTAATTAGCGGGTTCAACTGCATGTGAATAAAGAATTGCGTTTTCAAACCCACTCTGCAAATTAAAATTCGCAATCAAAACTGTTACATATGTTGTAATTATTAATCCATGCGAACATTTAAAAATAACAGAGATAAAAAAGCTGGGGAGAAGGACATTTACAATTTAAATTAGCTTTTCTTCTGAACAACTGACTGATGAGGAAAGTTGCACTTTACAGATGTGGATGTCAGGAAAAAAAAATGTGCATTAGGAATTCTACAAACAGAAAATTTGTCGGGCAAATCAGAGGTCCGAAACTTGGACACATTAGAATTAGTCCCTTTTCATTGCAAAAACGAAGGGTGTTCGGGCAAACCTGTTAAATGGTTAATCTAACATTTTCTGAGGAATATTTCACAAAGAATCAATGATACTTCCGAACAGAAGGTACCATCAGGAATTAATCATACTTGAGCACAGAAGGTATCATCAAAAGGTAACTTTCACACAGGAATATTTCACAAAGAATCAATGATACTTCCATACAGAAGGTATCATTGGGAATTAACATGTTGCATGGAGTTATAGTTGTATTCCAAGGGTTTTTAAAAGAAATAATAAAGGAAAAAAGATATATGTAAAATAAAACATGCCCATTGCTGGGTTAAGGAATCAATCTTTGAGAAAGTGAAGTCTTTTCTTTCTTTTTCCAGATATATCTCGAGTGGCCTGTCTTCTCCACTTGAAGATTTCTTGTCTGTTGTGTGTGTAGCGTTCCAGCGGGAAGTATTGTGGGTAGTATTATGTACAAGAGGAATGATCACCAGTTGCTTTGTGGGTAAAACGTTTTGGGAGTGGGAATTCTCACCAGCCCCCATAGCCTCCACCATAGCCTCCTCCATGAACTCCTAGGCCGAGTCCTCCTCCGTACGCTCCTCCGTAGGCTCCTCCGTGCTCGAAACCGTAACCGATGTCAGCGTGGATATTGTGGTGGACACTGAAGACGTTAGAAAAAAAAATACATAAGTCATACGTAAAAAAATAAAGTAAGCAAATCTACATAAATGTTCGTTAAGAATAGCTATTCGAATCACACATATCAGCAGCTATCAGCCTCACCCAAGATGGCGGATAGTGAAAATAACAAGTAGGGATAAAACAGGCCATACAGGGTGTGGTGTATACTTCTTACAATATAATGTAGATGGCAGCACCAGATCTTACGAATAATCTATGAACCAGAACTTACATGACGTCATATGTTTACATTCTTTCCAACTCTGTATGTTCTAATAGGAACAATTGTATTAGCTCGTTCTCATAAAATGTGCATGTGTTTGTGGGTATAATCAAACGTAATACGGAATTTATGCCTTATTAACCTACTACCTCCTACACCTTATTCCACAATTAGGAAAGGTTAAAATAAAGTTTAAATAGGCTTAGAATCCCTTTTTTTTTCATAATATTGTATTACTATCTGAAATATATTAGTATGCAACGTCCCATTTCAGCTGGCGATTGAAAAGTTCGCGAAAAATTTGATTTTATATTGCATATTGGTCATTGTAGCAGCTCCTGAAAGACACCAATGTTCAGGAGATGCTTCTTTTCTGTTCAGGATTTAAAATGAGATTATCAGATCTAATTTTTTTACGCGTCCATTTTGCTTTCGTACTTTATTTATGACAACAGTTTTTGAATCTACTAAATAGGGTGGTCAAACAATAACTGCGCACAGAATAACTGCATACAGGCGGCCAAATATCTAGAACTGGCCGAGTTATTATTAGGTAGATAATAACTCATTTAACAAAATTTAGCAAGTAACTCGTACTGCTTTCACATTGCATATGACAATAAATCAATAAACAAATGAATAAATTTTTAAATAATTTTTTTTTTATGAATTAAAAAAAAAGTCAGCACTCTGCTACCAGACATTTTAAAGGAGAGAAAAACTGAAGTTAAAATGAACATTCCAGTATTAATAGGTATATGCTGTTTAGCAGGTAATAAATATCATAAATATCCCGTAATATTTAAATAAATACAGTTGCTCAAGCTATTTACTATTGAATGCATTTTCATTCTAGGAGAAGATTTAACAAAAAATAGTGTTAAAAAGTGGAATTAAGACTTTCAGTTCTAACTACTGACGATCATGAATGAATGAAGCTATTCCAATTAATCGATTATTAAATGCATTAGAGATTCAGAAATAGCATTCGAATAGCAATCTTGAATAGAAATTAGGAATACTATTTGATTAGTGAAATCGCGAATACTATTGAAATATTAAAATCGCGATTAATTTTGGAATAGTGAAAGAGAATACTATTCGAAAGAAATCGGGAATACTGTTAATATATTATTATGATGATTTATACTAGTGGAAATCGCAATATTCGCTATTCGATTAATCGATTATTGCTTCTATTCAAATAGTAATAATCGAATGTAGAAATCATTCGAATCACTAGTTCTAATTTTCCTGCGTATGTGGATGGTGAAACTCTTTTACAACTTTAGAAGGGTGGACCGTTTGCACCGCGTAAAATGATTTTTTTATGTGTGCTCTTTTATAAAATTTGTAATTAATTTTACTTGTCCTCTCTGTTAGTCAGTCGTACAGTTTTCCTTGATGGTGGAAAAACAGATTATTGGGGTTACAAATACTAGTTCACTAGATTTTATCATTCTTACACCTGTCAAAGTACCCACAACAAAAGCAAGAAAAAAAATCTAAATGTATGTATTGTACACTTTTCTAATGTTTTCCATATTAATATATCGTATATTGATAATTATACATATTAATAATCGTATTAATATATCGTATTAAGTAAATTTCATTTCGGAAGCATTGTGAAAGACTTGTTTATGTTCAAATAAAATCTATATATGAAAGCGTTATAGAATCTAAATCGACCTTCTAAATGTAGAATCTAGTGTTATAAACGGTATAAATGATAATTTTATGGCAGTCAAAATTCAAAAATGTACATTAAACCATTCAGTATCTCATAAACTAAAATAGTGTTATTTTCCATGAAATGTAAAACCAAAGGTGGATCTAAATTAGAAAATTATGAATTTTTATTATTATTTAAGACCAAATATGAAATAATAATATTGAAAAAAATCTTCTTTTATATGTTGAATTTAATTTCTTATTATTGAATCTTATAGTTAAGATTAAAAAAACTGAACAAGATTTAAAAAACTGTTTTAACTCTTAAACTCTTTTAAGATTAAAAAAACGGATCATGAAAAAAAATGTTCTGAAATAGAAATAGAATTGAAAATTTTGTGAAATTAAAAGCTGAAAACCCCCTATAAATGCATAAATATAAATAAAATATAAAATGTATATCTTAAAAAATGTATAACAAGAACATTAAACACATTTAAAAGCATTGGTGCAGTGGTCTTCAAATTGTGTTCCACGAAACAGCTGGGATGATATGATCGACCTGACAAAATAAGAATTCGAGAAGATTAATTATGCAGTAATGTGAAATACAACTGCAGGTAAAATCAGTAGATCTGTAGTTCAACAGTTTGGATGTGTGTTCAGGGTGGGGGGTGGGGGAGCAACCATTATCCAGTCACAAAATATAGTGCAAGTCTAGTGACATTTGGGGAGAAAGTTAATACTATTACAGAATAAATTACGTTCATTTTTTATAAAATTATCTAGAACACATTTACATGTTTTAAATATTATTCTTAAATATAGTTTTATAAATTTTGAATGGAATTCCCCGAAAATCCTTATAGTTAGTTCTAAAAGTTCTGTTAATTAACAAAATTTTAAGACCACTGCTGCCACTCACTAAAGTATAGTGAGTGAAGTCTTGAAGTTCTGAAGGGCTAAAATAAAAGTGTAAATGTACGTCACAATATATCTTTTTTTTCAAATATTTTAATGGCCTTGGAGCACTTGGGGATCTAACACGTTTAATTTATGAAATAAAATATTCAGATATGAGTCTATTTTTGAAAGTATGCTTTAGAAATATTGATACTGACTCTGAAATAAAACATAAACTGTGTGCTCTAATTAAAACTTTAAATAATGTATTTATTGGCAATCCTTTTTCGATATTTTTAAAAATTAATTACTAGCGAACTTCAAAAATACGGTAAACTATGATCACCCTTTATTTAAGATGATCAGTGCAAGCAGTTAAAATAATAAACGCTTGATCTTAGGAATTGGAACTAAAGTTGGCAACTTCCGTAATTTAACAATCGTTGACAGTAAAAAATTTAAGAATTATAATTATATTATTAAGTGTTACTGTGTGGTTAATTTCCGTAATTTAACAATTGTTGACAATAAAAAATTTAAGAATTATAATACAGTATTAAGTGTAACGAATAAGCGAAGAGACTATCACGGGCAACTGAGAAAGAACTAAATAACATTTCTAACATAGCTAGCTGCTTCAAAAACGTTCTTTAGCTCTGGGTCACGCGATGGGCGATTCGATAGATCCGGCATGTTGCTGGTAGTGAAATCGAGCTATGACAACAGTTGCACTTTTACAGCATTGGGAAATGATTGCGAGTTTAACCCTTTGAGGCGCAACCCTTTCCCAATGCTGAAAAAATGGCAGCCGTTGCCATCGCTCGACTTAACTACCAGCAAGATGGCAGACAATCGAAATGTTCATCGCATAGATCTGTGGCACGCGATGAACATTTCGATCGTCCGCCATCTTGCTGGTAATTGTCGAGCGATGGCAACGGCTGCTCTTTTTTCAGCATTGGGCAATCTATCCAGCTGTTCTCGCATTCTTCCATTTTTCAGTAGATGTCAGTGCTGTTAAAAAGAATCGTGGCAATTTTTGTTACGGGAAATGACGTGCTAAAAAGTAAAGGATTCTCGTGGAGCTATGTCACCCGCAACTATTTTTACAGAAATCATATCTATTCTTCGTGACTGGCAAAAGTCAAAACATCAGAGTTTGGTGTTCCCAGAGCGGGAACACTGCGCGTTAAAGGGTTGAAGAAGGGATAAGTGACCACTTACGGTACGGGCGTGTGGTGGATGTTCTCCTGGAACACGGGAATGGGCAGGGGTACGGGCAGCGGGAAGAGTATCTTCTTTCCGGTGAAGGCATTGGCGATGAGTCCGTACTTGATGAGCTTCTTGAACCGTAGTCCTGAACCTGCCTCGGCCTGGTGGTAGACGAACACTGCGCAGAGCAGCAGGCAGAGGGCGAAAAGCACGGAGTTTTTCATCTTGAGGAACTGCAATGAATAAATAAATAATTAAAATATCTGAAACACTTCCATATTTTAAATACGCACTAAAGCGGTATACATTAAAAGCGTATGCGTCCATGCGTCCTCCCTACTTTTATCCCTCATACCATTAAGTTGTAATGGGTATCGTTATTCGTGAGTGTACCTTCCTTGTTCCATAAAACACTTCATTCGAATCGAAATCTATATTAAAATTGCCTACTAAAACTGTTTTACAATCTTCTGCAAGAATATTCTAATTATACTTCATCTTTATGATTGGTGTTTGGAATGGGAATCATAATCCATGAGTGTGCCATGTTTGCCTTTCTTGTTCTATAAAACACTTTTCAGAATTGAAATCTACATTAAAATCGCCTACCAAAACTGTTTAACAATCCTCGTCAAGCATATTCTAACTATACTTCACCTTCATAAATGCTGCTTGCAGAGTGTATCATAATCCGTGAGTGTACCGTATTTGCATTCCTTGTTTCATAAAAACACTTCTTTGGAATTGAAATCGACATTAAAATCGCCTACTAAAACAGTTTTACAATCTTCGCCAGGCATATTCTAACTCATACTTCTCCTTTGTAATAAACTGTAGCGTTTGCCAGATTTTAGCCGAATTTGGAAGATATCGCATTACATTGCCTGTCCGCTACGTTCATTGCAGATTCAAAACGGCAGAGAACCCCTTGCAGCGTTTCTTTCTGACATAGCTTGGAACGAGGCATTCAGAGTCCCATTAGCGACTAACTCGAAGGCGTATACACATACAGGGAAGCAATGCGATATTCACAGAAGAGGGCTATCTGCTGCCGAGTCATTGTCACAAAGGCGAAACGAACAGTTTCGCAATTTCACTTGCAAGCTGAGTTTGCAAGTGAACTAAGACTCCTATAGATTTAGATAGAAGCTTATAGATTCTGATTTTTCTTCCCCCCCCCCTCAAAATAAATTCTTGAATTGAGCACCTAAAAATTCTCAAATTGAAATAAATTCTTAAATTGAAAGTTCAATATTTGGAGAAAGTGTACGCTTTCCAAATGAATTCTTAAACTGGATGTCCCACCATTGAGGCAAAGAATAACTGAGTTAATTCAATTGTGGGCGTCTGCAAAATGTTAATTGCGTTCAAAGTATATTAAAAAAAGAAATGATGCATTAGTTATAATAATAGAAATAAAAAAGGAGCTGATAGTATTTTAAAATTTCATTCGAAACCGTCTAATGATACTGAATTTATATAGTATGTGATGCACTGTAAATTTAAGCATTTTCCAACTTATTACAAGTAATACCTGAAGTCTTTAAAAGACATCTTATTTTTGATATTTAAAGATTTTAAATTCGATTATCCGAAGGCTATTTAAGAACAATAACTTTAAAACTTGAATTTTTCACTAACTAAAACATTTATTCAATTAAAATTTAAAAAATTCATGTTGTTGGTATATAAAATCGACTGATTACTATATTTCACAATCATTTCATTTAAACAATATGAATCTTTTCATAGAACTATAAAAAGCAATGAGTAAACACTTCAAAAAGTGGCTAAAGGTGATTTATGCTTGTAACAGCACCTACAAATATTCTTACATATAAGGTAAGAATAAACAGTTTTCTTGTAACTTTTAAATGACAGTTAAGACATTTAGGGAAGTTGAAAATTAAACATTTCTGTATTACGGCTGTAGTATTACCAGTTAATTTTTTTAGCTGAAAAAGCATATTATAAGGCAAAAGGCTTTTAAAGATGACTAACATGTGATCTTAAGCATCTAAATATCAGTTTTATTATAAAAAAAAATGTAAAACATTTTAACTAGTTAATAGAAATAATGATAGAAGGAACAATAACTTCGAAAAATTTACATGTAAATTTTGCAAGAAAAATTCCAAAATTATAAACAGAATTTTAACGGAAACAACTCTTGATTATATAAAAAATTCACGGATGTATATAAGGGGGCGTTTAGGGGTCTGGAATCCCCACTTAGTCTTTGAGAAAACTAAGCTAATTTTGGCTCTAATTTTGGCGTCATGTCCACCTTTCATATCAGTGTCTCAAAATAGTATAAGGTAAAAATATTTATAAGTAGCATATAAATTTTGAAAATTTCTTATTTGTAAACTCTAGAATTTAATGAGTAATAAAAAAAATTTACTATAAAAATTCGAAATTTTTAATGTGAATGATTGTATTTTATAAAATATTTACAGTAAAATTTAATATAAATCATAATAGTAAGAATCGACCGCCTCTATAGCTTTCATATGAAAGATATAGCTGTGCCCCGAGAAGAAATTTAACTTTTGTCCTCAGACTTGCAACTAAATATTGTGTCTGTAATGCGTTTGAAAAATAAATAAATAAAATCGAGGGTTCCATAAAGTCTTTAAATCAAAATATAGAATTTATCTGTTGGAAGCAGGAAATTTTAAATACTGTTGTAAAATGAACAGCAATATATATCGTCTATACGATTATATAATATATTTAAGCTTACTATATATTAATTCTCAATTAATTCTTATTAAATTCTTATTAATTCTTAATTAATTCTTATTAATTTATATTAATTCTTAATAAGCTAATGGTCAAAATTTTATAGCCATTAAAAATCAGAAAAATAAGCATATTGATAAAATTTGTTAAGAGAAAAAATATTTTCTAAAAACAATTTCTCGATTCACTTGGTAGTTTTATCACTGTGACCTTCTCGAAACAAATGATTAAATCCCATAAAAGAGAGAGAACTTGTTAATATAAAATAAATTCTTTAAATTAAAGCCAAGCCCACCTTCCTCCGTATAAAACAATTCTGCTCTCCAAAATACAACACAATATCCAAAGTGGAGACAAAATCCTGATTCAATCCGGTTTCTTTGTTTCGCACCAAACGCGCCAGACAATTAAAGAATGAGAGAAATCCACTCACCTAAGAAAATAAAACTTTTTCTCTCGGAGGAAGAAGAATCCAATTAAAAGCGGAACTTCCGTTGCAGACGATTTTTCGGACAGATCTGAATTTCTTAGGGTGTGACATGTTCTTTAAATACTGTAGGTGGTGACGAAATTGAGTAGCAAAAACAAAACCAGTTCGCTGTTTAAACGAATATTATCAATGAAAGTAGTGAAGGAGGGGCACCAAGACCAGGAACAAAAAACTGAACGCCCGCCCTACTTACGACCATCTTGTGTTCGATGACGCAATGCAGACAAAAGTTTCACTCATTGGATCAGACGGTAGCCTAGATATTTTCCGGGGGAAATTCCCCCCCGCAACTGATCTTCACACAGAAAGATGGAAGACACGGATTTTGAGAATTTCTTTTTTTTTCCTTTCTGCAAAGAGAAAGTGATACGAAACCCACGGGTTATGCCATTTTCAAGATATCTTCCGCGGAAATGCAGATCACGTATGAATGATTCCATTGCCAACATGGCTTACAGCAAATCACTTGTAAGAACATATTTTTCTAATTTAGGAGTGCCTTAATTAATGGCCTCTTTGTCACTTGAAGATTGGGAAACATTTTTGTGGCAGCAAAAATCAGTGCGTGGAATTTTACCGTCAGCCATTAAATGAAAATGGCGCAATGTTCAGGTGTGGAATCATGCCTCACGTGGTTCGTACCTTTAGGTCCTAAGAGCAATTTTGTGAACTTCGTAAAAAATGGCGATATCTAAGAATAGGATTTGCCTTACACAGTCCTAACGAGCTCAATAATGAAATTATGGGAATTCTAGATTATGTAAAAAGCTTTAAGACCTGGTGCCTCCCACAGCTATGGATTTTCAAAGAAAATTAATAAAGTGCTAAAAACAACAACAAAAAAAAATGTTACTATGTAAGGAATGCAGTACTTTTAAATTTAAAAAAAATCAAGAAATTTTATGTGAGCTAAGATAATTCAATAATTCACATGGTGCATGTAAAAGGGTTGAACCAACACCTCCTTGATGGAAAGCCAATGTTCATACGGGGCCTTCGCAATTAGTAACGGGCCTGCGCGTGTATTTTGATGAGCCATCCAAAGAGGCCTACGGATGCTCGAGTCTTCACAAATACATCAGGCATTTCTTAAGCTTTCCAGTGCTTTCAAACGTTATTTAATGTAGTTTTAAGTAGTAATTGTGTTACTTATTCAAATACGAACTCATGATTAATTTGTTTGCTATAATACATATTTACATAAAGAAAATAGATGCATATAATTTGAAGGAAAAACAAAGTAGCGCTTACTCTCATGATTCACGATTGCTTATTTTAGTTTCACAAGTGGATATTTAATATACTTTAAAATAACTAAATACACAAATGAGAAAGACATTTTTATAATGAATATTTCATGAACGTAGTCGTATTTCCTACGTTATTTTAAACAATTCAACATTAATCTTTAACAAATGATGTATTAAAGCGCATTTCAGGTTCATATCGCTATAATGGAAAGACGTCACATCTAGTGCATGAACTGTAGGCCGTACTACTTAACAACGCTTTATCATGAAGATTTTAAACTAATGTTACAACCGAATAAATGTGTAAATATGAAGCTACTCCATTCTCATGCACGAGAATTTTCGCCGTTGTCTGTTTTAAATAGACACTATTTTTCTAATTCCACGTTTCCATTCTCCGTCATTTTTAATTTTGGTAGTCAAAATTATCGGCTGCTACCAGCATGCATTTTTAATTAAAATATGGCAACTAAAAATTTATCTTGGAGGTACAGAGTTCGAAGTCATAAAGAACTATGGTGTTGAAAAATGTTTATAAAAATGTTAGTTAAAATTGTGAGTGTGTCTATTTAAATTGTATCCCCCCTGCTAACTAAGCAAAATAGTCATCATTCCGTTTATATGTGTCGTGCCCGGGTTCTGAAATATTTACAATTGATCTGAAAAAAATATACTTGTATTTAATTTTCTAAAGATACGGATTTGTGTAAAAAATGGATCCTTGCTGTTACGAGAGAAAAATTATATAGTAAGCTATTAATTTTTTATTTTTCATTCAGGGTAGCTTTTTG
This sequence comes from Cheiracanthium punctorium, assembly GCA_038373885.1. Classification (NCBI taxonomy): domain Eukaryota; kingdom Metazoa; phylum Arthropoda; class Arachnida; order Araneae; family Cheiracanthiidae; genus Cheiracanthium; species Cheiracanthium punctorium. Next base: position 40,540 of record JAWZYV010014123.1, read on the forward strand.
GTGTTGAAGTAATAGATATGGATACCTTTTTGTTTCGGGGGAGCTATAAAATACTGGTGAAAAAGTGTGAAAACTATAGCAACCTTGTCATTATTATTATAATTATTATTATTATTATTATTATTATTATTATTAGGCATTAACTATGGAATTCGTAAACTATTGCATTTTTATCTTCAGCTCCCTACCCAACATTTTGGCAGTGTTTTTTCGTGGAGCCCTCAATACGGAAAAGTACCAATTTTTTTGTAACAGAGAGGCGATAGAGATGAATTAGAGTTATGTCCTTTAAATAAAATTTCGTAGCTTATAATTCTATGCTGATTGTAATAATAGTATAAGATATATTTCAGATTTGGCACTTTAATTTCAAACCAGGCGACTCTGAAAGAAGCACCTTTGCATATAATTCACTCTCTCGTGTTGACTGCGTCGTTGAAGCACCCGAGACTTCGTAAAGATGCAATTGAAATTAAATTAAAAAACTCTCCATCAAATCCTTTTAAACATTTAGTACCTAATAGACTTGATTCTGAAGATAAGAGATAGAGGATAGAAAATTAAAATCTCAAGAAGGCATGTGAATCAAGTTTACTATCGGAAACGCGCTATGAAAAAATGTTTTGTTTTAATTCTCTTGCTGAATGAAGTCAGTACATTAAATATCTAGATATTCCTAAGGAATGGGATTTTATATGTAAAGAAGCTCACTCTATTTTTTACTGTTATCTTTATAAGTATCATTTCAGAACTTAACGCTACTGTGATGGTGAATCGTAACTTACAAATAAACGTTTATACTGGGAGTTGATCTGAAATTTTAGTCAGTGAATCAGCAGTTTTTTATTTGCGTTGATTCTGGAGATCAATCATAGGAAAAAAAATAGCTCTATATATTCCGCCCTCCCGAAATGTTTTTCTTGTTACTGCCTTGCAAAACATAGATAAAAGTTTAGGAAGTAAATTCAAATTTCCATGTGCTACGAAAAATGTCAACGATATTGTTGGTGACTCGAATTCTTCTTAAATTTTTTTTATTAACCTTGCTTCTCTGATTTATTATCGGTTCATCATTTATTAACGCCTTTGAATTTTAAACAATAAAACCAGAAATGCTAAAGAATTCATAAGTACTGTAGGAAATAAAATACAAAATAAGGCAATTTCATCAGGCCTCTGATTTATAAAATTAAGCCAGTCAAAAATAGAAGCTTCTCAAATAAAACAGAAGTAACAAAATTTTTAAAATAAGGCCATCACTATTCACTATTCTGTATTCTTATGTTAATCAAGAAAAAAGATATATTGTCAAGGAGAAAAAAAATTAAATAAATAAGGAAATCTCTGTCGCCATTCAAGATACCTTTCAAATAGGATTAATGATTTTTTAACCAAGAAATGTTTTGAATAGCGAAGGTAGAATTATGACTGTTATTATGACTGAGCTATTCTGGAAATCAAAATTCTTCCTGCCTCCTCTCTGAACTTAAAAGAACTTGAACATTGGCCTTTGTACACCAGCACTGTACTCAAGTTTCTTTTTTTTCTGTTTCTGATTTATTTGTTGTTTGTTTGTTAATTATGTAAAAAAACTAGATGTCAAAGCCCGTTGTGGTGGCAATTATAACGGGCGCTAGAAAAATATTTGACGAAAATATGTCTACACTCAATATATTTCATCCTTATTACATCTAAAAGAAATAACTTCATGTCCAATTTTATTATATACCCAAATTAAATTTCATATAGAGCAGGTTGTTTCCTATATTTTTATAATAATTATGAAAATTTTCAAGCGGATCGTACAAACGGTGTGATGTTACAGTGCGCACCGGTTATAACGTACCTGGGATATAACGTACTATCGGTTATAACGTACCTAGAAGTTAGGTCCCGATTGAAGTCCTCTATTTATAATGTTATTTAACTTCGGTTAAAACGTACTTAACGAAAGTACGTTTTTCGGCTATAACATACTTTTTATACCAAAGCCAAGAATAAAATTTTGCTTTTCTTAAGCATTTTATCTCCCTTTTCTCGTAAATTTCAGTACGTTCAAAAACACTCGTTGCCAGTTTCCAGATTCTGTAGCGAGATGAATTGTGTATGAATGAAGGGGGCGATCTTTTATCTTCTTCTCCTGCTAGGCAGGGCTAAGAGCAAGACCAAGTTTTTCCTCATTCATCAATGCGAATGCCTTCTGAAAAGTCCTATCTATAATGATTCTAAGGGTAGTGAAGAAGAAACAGAGGAGCCTATTCCAAGCACACCCGAGGCATTCAATGCTGCAAAAACAGCATCACGATTTTTTGAATGCCGCAGTGATGATGCAGAGACTCTACAGAAGTCTATTATGGATATCCAAAACGGTATTTTTAAAGTAGCATCTGCTCATTTAAAACAAAAGAAAATGACAGATTATTTATCTCAGTAAAAATTGTAAGAGATAAAGAATTTTCTCTGCTTTTTATTTAATTTAAATTTTAAAAAATCAGACCTGTTTAAAACATATATTACAGTGAAATGATGAGCCCACTTTCTTTGTTTCTGTAATACTGAATATTACCGGCGGTATTTCTTTAACGTACTTCGGCTATAACGTACTACTCTTTAAGGTCCCGTGAGAGTACGTTATAGCCGGTGTCTACTGTATTATGCTTTTTGTGCTTTTTAATCTTTTTGAGCTTTTTAATCTTCTTGGAGAAATGACGGTAAAAGTTTTATCTTGAAGTGGCTGCCCGGAATTATTACAGAGTGAGTCAGGGATCAACGTAACTGCATAGTAGGATTAATCCAGTAACGTAATGATCATATTGTGGCTTTCCCCGAGAGTTTGGCTTGTTCGGGCCTACGGCTGTAATTTCATAGGTTAGTTGGAGAGCAGGCCTTAAGTCAACTGTAAACCAATAGGTTGATTGCCTACTCTCGGGAAATCTGTAAATCTGCACTCACACTAATTTCGGTTTTTATAAATGACAAAAGAAATGAAATCGAACATGAATTAGAAACTTCTCTGCTTATATAGTTAGTAACACTTTTATTACGAGAGTTAGAAATGATAACAAAACTAGATTTCTTACACAGCAAGTAAATCTTTTAGACTGTAAAATTTGATTTAGATATCTCAAAAAATAAGCAAGCACGACACAATAAGATACTAAATCTGAAATTTGTTACGACTCATGTCGTTAAACGTAGCTAACAATCAGGATGGTGACTGATGTAGGTCAATGTTTACTTCTGTGTGAACACTAAAAGGCAATTAGCTTTCTTTCAAAAGTAACTTTTATAACATAACCCTTACAGTGCTATTAAACTGGAAGTAATCATTTCGGTCGAAACACCTAAAAATGTTTCGAAAAATGTTCAGTATGTTTGGCGAAAGAAAGGCTTTGTTAAACATCTAATTGCTCTATAAATAAAAATTTGTGTTCGCACTTTTTGGAAACGATGCTGATAATTAATTTTTACGTATAAGTATCGCATTTTTTTGCGGCCATTTGATTCTATCTCGTTCTAATATAGTATATTTACTATTAATTTTACACTTCTTTCACTAAATGAAGGAAAAAGTTACCGAGAATTAAACATGTAAATAAATGATTCCGCAGTAACTAACGGCCTTATTCACCAACTAGGTGTCAGCATGAGAGTCATTTAGCATTTTCGTAACTGGCAACAGTCAAAACGTCAGAGTTTGGTGTTCACAGAGCGGGAACACTGCGCATTAAAGGGTTAAGTTAGAAGTGAGTACACTGAAAAAAAAGTCTGCTAAATTTACAGAAAAAAACTGTCAGCTAGGACGCCAGTTTATTACCGTTTTTTTACATTCCTTAAATTTTACAGATTCTCAGTTTATTTTACAGAAATCTTCCGAAGGAAAAAGAATACGGAACACTTCTGTAAAATGTACGGAAATAAACTGGCGTCCTGGCTGACAGTTTTTTTCTGTCAGTTTAACAGCCCTTTTTTTTTTTCAGTGTAGTACAGTAAATAAATATGGCGGAGATACGGTTTCACTGAGCATGCGTTAGCACTATTTTGGATGTTAATCCTCTGAATTCGGGCGAATCAGATTTCGCGTGCTAGATCTGACTCAGATCTGGTGCTAACCCTTGTGTTTGGCCTGGTGAATACCATTTTTCAACTAACCGTTATTGTAGCCCTTGGGGACGTGCTAGCAGACGCGTTAAATATTTGGTGAATAAGGCCATTAAACATTTCATTATATATCTATCCGTGATCTGTTGCCATGTATTAATGAAATGTTATTCTTGACACAGTGATTTCTAAATTTTCATCGCATCCTCCAGTAACTTCCTGGAATGCTGTCTTGTGGAATTCCTCAGCGTTCCATTGAGGATAATCCTGTTTTGAGTGAGGGGATATCTGGTATATTTTCAGCTTTTTAATTGCAGTTTTGTTTTTTCGCTAAACTTTTTTTTCGCTTCACTTTTTTGATAAGCATTATATTATTTCATATGTAACTGATGTAACTAAACGTGTAACTAAATACATGTTTCATGATGTAACTAAAATACATCTGAGATAAAAAGAAACACTCAAGTAATAAAGTTTTAAAAGCTCGCGGCTAAACGTGCCGGGAGAACTGTTGATCATCGTGGCTATTTGGGCTAATCTCACGACATCTGCCGTGGTTGCCGCGACTTATTTCGATCCCTGATATGTAGTTCATCATATTGGTTTGATTTCTTAATTTTCAGAGATTCGCAATGCTCTTGTTTCATTCTTTGGTTCGTCAATTGTTTGACACAAATGAATTAGTAGAAATTATTACCAACTACTTGAGTTTTTGGAATTTAATAATCGTACTCCCTTCCGTTCAACAATAATCGTTTGGAAGTTAATTAAATTGTAAGCGTGTACTGCAGATTTTGTGGAAATAAATTTTCTTGTAATTTATAAAAGTTTCGAGCCTTTAAGGTTTAAGGTATCGCTCAAAATAATGTACTACATTGATCTAGTTTTTTCTTTTTTTTAAAAAACATTTTCAGTATACAAAAATATTCAGATGGAACTTTTGCTACACCTTTCTCTACCTTTACACATCAGAAAATTTGTTATATATATATATATATTTATTTATTTTTATTTATTTTATTTTTTTCCCCCGTGTAGTTACATTCTTAGGGATCAACTTGCTTATTTTTTTTCAGATAAGTTTCTGAGTGTTCAAAAAGAAGCAGTTAGTAATATTATATGAATAGAAAAATTTCCCCTGAAATTTCTATATGGTAGTAGCGTTACAGGAAAATGATTTATTGAAAGATAAAATAAAAAATAAATAAATATTCAACACTCTTTCCATTACAGACCAGCTGTGCCTAAGCATGGGATTCATATTTGTTACATTTCAAAGCAATAATTTTATGGATAATACATTTTTTTCTTTTATAAAAGGTGGCCAAGCTCTTCTTTTTTTCACGTCTACCCTCATTAGAGGACGATAATCAAAATGTTCTGAAATTGATTGTAGCTATTAGTGAGTGTTGTACTTTAGAGCAAGAATTTTATAGACTTTTTTTCTCATATTTGTTGAGATCACGTGGTAGAAGTTAAAAGAACGTTTTGTACCCTGATTGTAATTATATGCAATTTAATAGATGAAAGGTAAAACTGAAGCTCACACACATAAAAAAAATACTTAAAAATTGGTACCGAAATATTTTCAAAGTGATTAAGACCATTTATAAAATTCTAATTACGGTTACTGATAGATTATAAGTGATTTTCAGAAGCATTTGTAGCATTGATGGAAAGATGAGTCTACTTTCTAACATTTTTGTTACACTGCACATAAAAAAAAAAAAAAAAAATGCTCTAATATTTTGCTTCCCTTTACTGCCGGAGCGATATCAAATATCATTAATATTTGATGATTTTGCACTTTAGATCATTACCAAGAATTGTCGTTAAAATATAAATGCTGAAGTCTAAATGTATGTATTGTGCTTAACCCAGAGACTAGAAATCAGTAAACAACAGGTATTATGGGTACTCTTTCAAGAAATATAGCAACTTTTGACACGCCGCTTCTAGCGTTCAATGGTACTAGAGACTAGAAAGATTTCAGAACGCCTCAAACATATTTAAAAACGGCCAACATTTTTAGCTCCGAGCTGAGAGCTCCTAAACATGCATGAAAAAAATCTCAAAAGGGAAATAATTTAGTATACAGTAGAATCTTCCTATAACGAACTTGCTTGGTTCCAGTTAAAAATTTCGCTATAGACAAAATTTCGTTGTACAGAGATTTTTGCAGTTATTTCAGTAAATATTACAAACTCTTTAGTTAATTGAATATTTAAAATTATTTAATTATAATTTTTATTTAAAAATAACTTGGTATATATTATATTATAAATTTACTTATGTGTTCTTATTTTTCAATGAATAAATGAAATGTTCGTAAAAGTAAAGACAAAAAGTAAAGACAATTATCGAATTCAGAGAATAAAATATGTAGTACTATTTACGTTTATTTTACTTGAAAAATTTCGTAATTTTATATTGCTTTGCATTCCGTGATGTTAAATTTTCATAAAAATTTTCACATTTTGAAAGTGCGCTGAAAAAAGCAGTCAGACACATTTACTACCATTTTTAAACTTCATTTAATGATATCGAATGATAGTAGCATTTCGGTATAGTGTGATTCTGGCTTATTATCCCTGTAATGACCAGTGACAGGTGTTTTCAGCAGGTGGTCTGTGCGAATCCAATGCTAAAAAATTAGAGACTTTCTTCAAAAATGACAAAAAAAATCTCAACGATAAGTCAGAAAAAATTCGTTAAATGGAGGCAAGCACTTCGTTATATAGAGAGTATTTTTAATGTTATTTATGCCTTAGAGTTAAGTTCCAATTAAATATTTCGTTATACGGAGAAGTTCGTTGTAGAGAAACTTCGTTGTTCCACTTTATTACTTTCCAAAATAGAAGTCCGATAGTTACGGACTCGGAAAGTCCAATTAATACGTTCCAATTAAATATTTCTTTATACGGAGAAATTCATTGTAGAGAGACTTCGTTGTAGGGAGATTACTTTCCAAAATAGAAGTCCCTTCAGTCCATTTCGCAATGAAATTTCAATGTCTCAGAATAATTTTTCTGAAACTTGAATAAGACACAGTTTTACTGTTTATAAAAGTGCATAATGAAACGTAAAGAAATCTTTGCTAATTTTTTTCGAATGTCCAAAATATTGGGTTTAAAGCTGTTGACTTTAGTTTCTTCCTGTTTGCTTTTTCAAGAACAACTTAATTCTAGTGAATAACAGCCACTAGCTGGTAGCATAGTGAAAGATGTATTGTCTACTGTCAGGTGGCACTTGCTACACAAAGGCTAGTGGATATACATAGATAATTTTAGGAATCCTCCAAAGGCTTGAGTTTTGGTGGAGTTTTTCCATCAGGTATAAAGCGAATACGAGTGAAAAAATTTGGACTGTTGTCACAGTAGTCATGCTTGAACTATACCAAAAAGTTTATGTGAGTAAACTTTCTCTATAAAGTTTTATTACAAATACAGTAAAACTTCCCTAAAGAGACCACCCTCTAAGCCAGCGATTCCCAACACCTTAACCCCCCCTCCCCCACATTCCTCAGTATACATAAAGTTTTTTATTCCTCAACAATCAACATTTAGTCTTCTTTTCTACAACGTAATGATACCTAAACGTTTGAATAAGCATTTTTTTTTAAGGTTTTGGTGGTATAATTTTGTGGTTGTAATATGAGCGTTGTGAGATTAAGGCCTATTATCTGCACGAGGGATCTAGGCTTATGGTTGGGGTGCAGTCAGTCCATGGGAGTCTTTTTAAGGGGTCCTAACCCATGTTTAAACTAAGTTTCGGAGAAAACCACGGAAAATTTCAAACGGTTAGGTCGACGGACGCGCGATGGAACCCGAACCAGGGACCTTCACACTTCGCCCATCAATCCATTTTCAGTGATATAACCACTGTGCCATGGCGAGGCTTGGTTGTAACATAAAATTTTATCCTTCATAGTAAACATAAGAATAAATAAGATGATTAGTTTTAAATCAGCATTTATCGTTTTCTCTTTGCCTGATTTTGTCGGATCCCCCTGAAGACGATATAAATATGAAATGTTTTTCCGATTACCTCTATTCAGAGACCACCAAAGAAGAAAAGTACAGGAAAGTAATTTCAGAAGAAGCCTACCTACAGGGTTTAAGACTTTTTTGTGCTCCTGAAGCACTAAATATACTAAATTGGAACGAGAATTGGATACAGAGACGATGCCACCTCTCGGAAAGACATTTTCTATGGCCTAGAAAATCGGTCTTTCTCAGAGGTGGTCTTTGAATCAAGATAATCGAAAAAACTAATTTTCATGCTATATTTATGTACTACAGAAATCTTTGCTGGATAAATGTATTATATGCTTATGTTTACACAACTTTAAGGAGAGATTTTCCATTAGCTTGGCAAATGACGATCTCTATTAAAGAAAGCATATAACAGGAATTTCGACAATTCTTTTCCTTTCCTTTTAAAAAGACTCCTGCTCAGACAATAAAAGGAAATAGTAGAATAGCTCTTTATCTCTTTTAACTATCCTTTCAGATAGAAAGAGAAATTTCGAGATTTTTTCATGTGGAAATCAACAGAGAAGGCGAATAGTGGTCCTTTAATGGAGGAAAAATTAACAATGAGCCAATACCCAGAAATTACGGACTAGAAATAAACGGTTTTTATGAAAAGTGGTCTCTAAATAGAGGTGGTTTTTTTGAGGGGTTTCTATTTTTCTCATCCGAAACTTTAACCAACCAAAATGAAATACGATATATATTAGTGATTTTATTTTGGTATCTTTTTAGGAAAAGAATCGTTATTCTAGCATGGAATATCGATAGAATATTTCATAAACATTTTCTCCTCTATTGATATGTAATTTTGATTTGTCTTGTTTACAGTTGTGTCAGATACTTTTGAAGCACCTGGGATAAGTGGGTAATTCTATATTTATGCGTATTTTTCCCTCCCATTTTTTTAAAATAAATAATAGCACCTTAAAAGCCATCATCATGACATCAGGTTTGCTTATTTTGCGCCACTTTCCTAGACTATTCACTAGAAAATTTTATCATCATTTCCTTCTGTATTGATATGTAATTCTGATTTGTCTTGTTAACATACGGACAAATAATTGTTAACAGTTGTGTCAGATACTTTTGAAGCACCTGGGATAAGTGGGCAATTCTATATTTATCCGTATGTTCACCTAACCCCCTTAAAAAAATCACTAAAATCGCCATCATGATGACATCAGGTTTGCTTATTGTGCGCCAATTTCCTAGGATATTTACAAAATTTAAATAGATTTTGAAATGCTTATCCTAGCAAATTCCCTTTCGAAAATATTATAAACAACATTTACAAACGCAGTTTATGAAATAAATTATATGTGGATATTTTTTTATGCATTAATATATTTTCGATTTAAAAAAATATATACATTCTAATCTAGTTGAAAATAATTATTTATGTGAAGTACAAGGTTGGTATGTTTTCTATTGAAAGCAATGGATGTTATAATTAATAGAATTATTTAAAGTGATTTTTAATCACATTTTCTAGCTTACTGAAAAAGAATATTATTAATATTTTCATGGTGAAAGGGAGATTTTGATTCCAGTTTGTTTATATATATATCTCTGTTCCTGCTTTAACGTTCGTTAAGTTTTAGTAGTCACGAATTATAGGTGGTTAAACAAATTAACGTTTACTGGATAAAGTTTCTTGTTCTGGACGGTTCTTTGAATGGTGTGCATAGCATATATTTCTGTTTTATATGGCTATTACTCTAAACGGAGAATTATTAAATTTAATACTCAGATGATATTACAGTATGTATTCCAATAATTCGCTTAAAAAGTATAATTATATGCAAAAAATTATACATTTTGACTCAAAGTTTTCCAAATTTTTATGTATGTTATAGTACGGTAAATTATGCCTGTCATTACGTAAACCGAAAAATCGTTTTCTTTTTTACATTAAATTGAAACAAGCAAAATTTTAAAAAGTTTTTAGTAAAAAAGCAGCTGCACCTAACCAATGGATTCATATTTCTTGTATTTTAAAACAAGAATTTCAGATAATAACTGATTTCATTCTGAGAAGACGAATGAGACAAAAGGGAGAGTGTCCGCACACCAACCTTGAACAATAAATTTCAAAATATTCTGAAGTTGATTTTCAGGTGCAATATTTTACAGTAAAAAGTTTATGAATATCTTTTATTTTTCTTTGAAAACAGAGCAAGCATTATCCTATTATTAACTTTCCTTTTCTTCGGAAGAACGTTTTAGCCGCCCCTACATCCATAGGTTATGAATTTCGGAAAACCCTCTCTCAGATCTACATTATAAATTTAATAAGGTTATAAACACCTCACGTATTCAATTCCCCCCCCCTCCAGATTCAGTAGTTTCAGCTATACTGACACACACACAAGAAAAAAAAAAAGAAAAGACACAACTTTTGGGTCTCTCTAATGCTTTCAAAAGTGTAGCTTTTTTTACTTGAATTAGTTATTTGTATGTAACTGGAACCTCTTAATCAGTCATTAAAAGAAGTAAAAGAAAAAGCACTTGAAAGTTCATCTCACATTATCGTTTATTATGAAATGCACTTTGTACAATGACAGCAGAGTCATAAAGACTTTCTTTCCATGAAATAAAATTTAAATATACGCAGAAATATTATCAAGGATCTTTAAATAAAACTTTTTTTTTTCTAAAGTGATCGAATGTCGAGAAAAATATTCATTAGGTACGAATGACGATTAAAGAATACGGATCCATACTTGATAATCAGGCATGATTAGGAACTTGAAACCGAACAACAAAACTGATTGAAATTTTTAAACTAAGTTTGTAAACAGCCCATTAATTACCCTAAAAACAAAGTATATTCTGCTCATCAATTATCTGTATATGAAATATTAGCTATTCACGATTTGTAAATTTCTTTCATAAGCGTACTTTCCTCTAAACCACCCTTAAGTATATGCAAGAATCATTCCCATCATCTTCCGCTTCTAATAGTTTGTATTCATGACTTCCTTGTCCGTATCCAGGTCATCGTATTTTGCATTTCCTGTTTATTTTCTTACGAATTTCATACTGACCCGTCAACATCATACAACTTTCTATACATGGCGTCTCCGAAAGTTCTCGCCTTATATAAACGCCTAATCTATTCAGACACAGGACGACTGAAAAGAAGTCAGAGTAGCAAGAAATAAAAATTGTTTGTGACCATTTTCTATGTGCGAGCTATAAAACTAATAGTGGCGCTTCCTAGTGCAACCTACGGGCACTTCGACGTGCAGTTTTTGGAGTGGGTTTAAAAACCATTTGGATAAAGGGAACAGGAAAAAGTAATTTTGCGTTTCACTCCTCATCCTCTCGTTCATAATTTCTTCATATTTATACATGTTTAACGTCTAAATTTTATAAGACGCTGATAAGTTCATATTGCTTTCCAATCGTTTTTTAAGGAAATATGTTTTAAGGAAATATGTATAGCAAAAACTAGTTTTTGCTAAAATTAAAATCGTATCACCAAAACACCAAAAAGAATTTTTCGTAGACCATGCCACTTTCAAAGATAGTCGATCTCGCTTAATGGAATACTAGTTAAAGGAATATCCCGCTTACTGTAATAAATTTTCAATGCACCAAACTGTAATAGTTACTCAGAGTGATCCCGGATAATGGAATATCCCGCTTATTAGAAAACATTTTCAATGTACCAAACTGTAATTGTTATGCAGTGTGATCCCGGATAATGGAATATCCCGCTTACTAGAATAAATTTTTGTGACAGATTTCATTCCATTAAGCAAGTTCGACTATAGTACATTCATTTTTTAGACTACCCAAAATATCTTTAATATTTGACAGGTTTTATCAATTTATATTTCAAACCTGTAACTATACGTATCATTTATTGAAAAAAAAAAGAAAAGAAAGAAAGAAAAAGAAAAAGCCAACAGCACAGGGTTTACAGAAAACGCTCGTTTATTTACTCTAACGACTGTTCATGAGCTTTATGTAAAAAACTTTTTTTTTGTTCAATTTACAGGCAAAAAGGAAATAAAATATGGGATACTATTCCTATTAATCATAAAAGATAGTTAAAAACTCTTAATATTTAATTTATGTGAAGAAATTCTTTTAAATATTAATTTCCCTTTCAGAACTTATGCTTGTTAAAGAAGAGAGATTGATTGACATAAATTTTATTTGGAAATATGTAGATAAAGTGCTTGTTTTTCTTGAATTGTAGCTTTATACTGGTTGCGTCAAGTAATAAAATTTTTTTGAATTTTATGTGACGAAGGTTTGAAAAAATAATCTACTGAAAAATTCAAAACCAATTTTAGTTTGCTGATGAGAGCCATATTCTTCAGCTTTTAGCCGCTGAATCCATAATTTAACTATTAAAAAACATACAAGATTCATGTAATGAATTCATTTTAAAAATTTGTAAGTACAACAAGAGAGATTTGTGCTATGTAACATAACATAGACAAATAATTGAGACAAATTTATTAATCAAATTACATTTTCCCATTCACATTCAGATTTTGTATTATTTAACAGTTAGTTCTTGGAATTTAAATAGGGTACGCTAAAACGGAAAATACAACAAAAAGAGAAGAATTTAAACATAATAAAATTAATAAGTTTAAAATAAATGTAAACATCAAGAAAAAGTTAATAAAGGTTGATATTAAGTAATAACTGTGCAAAGTATGCGTGCATCTTCATATGTTCTACACTTTTTCAAATGAACTTTATTTTTCTTGTATAAAATTTAATGAAATTTGTCAGTCAACTTTTGATACATATGTTATTTCATTTGGTTTTTACTACTGGTTAGATATGCTATTAATATGATTATAAAAAAGTATTATTTGCAGTTCAAATTTGCATTGTAATTATTTACTATAAAGTGAGTTTAATTAGTCATTTTACCTTATAAAAAAATCAATGACTATCATTGTTTTCTTGCGTAATCGTTAGTTAATCAATGACGTTAAAGTTAAAAAATTTTGAATGATTTCCGATAGTACTCAGGACTCTCTTTGCAGTTGGTGACATAATACCGAAATTATTGATAGAAATGTGAATACCATTTGCCAAATATTATATGTGAAACCGCACTATTTAGCAATCTTATAATTTTCTTATTTTAATAATTAAAATTTATTGCATTTAATATTACATTATATTTACATCGATAAATAAACGACATCTTTCAATAGTAGCTTTTAAATGTAAACATCAGTTGATTTAAACTGAAAATTTACGCTGGAAAAAATCTTTTTATTAATTCAGTTGAACAATTCCATGAAACTTACTCAAGCTATATTGCAACTTTAAAATTATGAAAAGTCTTTCTTAATTTTACAGTCAGCTTAATTTTACAGTAGTCCTTTCTTAAAAGATAAAGAGTACTTAGATATCACCTTTGGTGGTTAAGCTACTTCTTGAGAATAATTTTTTAAAGAGAAATTGCAAAATTGTGTGTGCGAGGAAATTTTTATTTGGAAACTTTTAAAATATAGCTATTGTATGGTAAGTGTAATGGCTTTATTACAATAGAAATCTTAATTAATGTGTGATACCGGCTATTCGTGGCCTTCAGAATACATAATTACACCCATAACCATAATTTACCTTAATTTACACCCTGGTTGAGGAAGTTGTGAATAACCATATTCGCCATATTCCTTGATTAACGGCCGTCAGCATGGTACTATAATTTAGACCCTTATTGAGAAAATTGTGAATAACAAAATTTGCTATACTCCTTGTTAAAAATGTGTATGTGTATTGTAAATAACATCGAAAACAAATAAAACGAAACATATTTATATAAACTACTCCACTACATTTTATTTAACATCTTCCGCAACAGATGAGGCATTGTACAGATGAGATAATGAGGTATTACATAACTCTTCGGGAGAGATAACATGATGAGGAGGATGATTCTGATAAAAAAAATTTGATCTCTATATATACATGAATGCTATTGTACAATTTTGGCCTTGATACAATGACGTATCTGACTGTTGTTGTCGTTGTTGTATACTATAGGCTAGTTATTATTCTAGGTTACTAGTAGTGTCCTCCGTATCCGCCACCATGAGGTTGCTCGAATCCGTAACCGATAACAGCCTTGGTGTGATGGTGGACTCTGAAAGACAGAACACAATATTGTAGACCTTAAAATTCATAATATTACACAATTTGAAACTTTAAAATTTACAGTATGCTATCTTTAGAAGAGAGAGACATGCTGACTGAGTAAATACGATTTCTGGCTGTAGAAACCAGAAGTTCTGAGAGAGAAAATCCCCAAAAGATTTTAACAGCTGTCACAGTCTATCAGAATGCTCAAGACTTAAGATTCTTTTTTTAAAAATACATTGGACATTAATTGCTAGTGTAAACATATACCCATTATTTGGCTAAAATATTTAACTAGATCTTCAGTTATTTATGATTTACTAATTGCTGAGATAATGCATTGTTTTGTAGACTGTAAAATTTGCTTTAATTTTCATTTCACTTTAGTTGAAGTGGAAATACCCTGACAAATTTTTAGAAGATGAAAACTGTTTGGCAGTATTCTTAAATAAAAACAGCAAATGAGAAATTTGTGATAATAGGACTTTTATGTACTTACGGGATAGGCTCATGGTGGACATTTTCCTTGAAGAGAGGGATTGGCAGGGGAAGAGGCAGAGGCAAGTAGATTTTCTTGTTCTTGAAGGCTCTTGCGATGAGGTAGGCCTTAGCAAGCTTCTTCAGCCGAAGTCCACTGCCAGCTTCCACGTGATCAATGACGAAGGCACAAGCAATGAGCCCGATCAGAAGGGAGACAAACAGTTGACGATTCATGACTTAACTGGTGAAAAAATAAGGATGGATTGTCATTAGAGCAGGTATGTCGTAGCATAGAACAACACGGTCGATCGTCGTAAATGAGTTTATAATTACATTGTTCAAAATGTGACTAAGATTATTCATCTAAAATCAGGCGGAAACATGCATTTAGAAATAATCAATCACATTAAAGTTGTTAATATCTGGAAGGTCTGCAAATGATTGCAATGACTAAATGATAGTTTCATATTTGCTGTAAAGTTAGGTTCTGTAACCATAAATTTACTGACATTGTCCTGGCGAAAAGTTCAGTTACAATACTTGTAAATATGGAATAAAAAAGGTTTCCATGAATAAATAATTTCAAGTTATAAAACTTCAACTTTTAAAAACAGTATACCGAATAAAGTAATGGTATATTTTTATAAAAAGAACATTAAAACTAGCTTTAAATAAGTACCAATTATCATCCAACAAGAAAAAGAAATGAGGAAGCTATTGACCGCTATGATATTACACAATTAAAAAAAGCGAAAGTTGTTCGTGCAAGATTTTTTTTTTTCATAAACACGTTTTACTTTCCACGGTAACCCGAGGAGTAGAACACAATGATTATTTTGATAATCGCCTCATCATTCGTCAACCTAATTATATCTGCTTAAGGAAGAACAGCCTGATCTGATTGCCATGAAAATGACGTGATCTATAATTAGGATTCTAGCTTTCTGAAAGAATATTCTCCGATAATCTGAAACCTGAGCTTATACGGTTCAAATAGAAACAGCGTGAGCTTTTTTCTTTAAAGATTTCATTTGGTTTGAAAATTTTGGATTAGTTTTTGACTTAAGTTATGAGGAAGCTAATTGTAGTGAATGTCATCAAAATGGAATGTTGTCTCTTTAAATGAAGAATGTATGTAAAGATTTTTAGAGCTGACTGAAGTTATCTGCGTGTTATTCCTCGCATTCATTCAAACGTGTGTAGAAATTTTAAGTCAGACATACAAGAAATACCCCAAGACGCTATTTTTGGGGGCAGGGGTATGGATACCACTACTTTGCAGTATAAGTTTTCTTTACTTCCTGGTAATGAAATTACTTGGCAGTATCATTTTTCTTTCCTTTCCTTCCTGGTAAATTGATTCCCCCCCTACCCCTAGAAATTCTTAAAAAAGAAAGAATCAAAACTATTAGGTAGCTCTTTTTAGGCATCTCATGTGTCTAGATAAGGTAAATTCCCAACTTACGTATCAGGTGCTCGCACATTTTCAAAACCTCAGGCATGTTGCAAGTATAAAGATTCTCTGTATTACAAATTACTTTCCTTGCACTTAAATCACTCAAAGAACCTTCTGAAGATTCCTTTTTTGTATCTGATGCTCTACTTGTAACCTGCCATTAAATTTGCGCAATGCATATTCTTGTTTTTCTGGGGATCTTCGGGGAGCTGCTGAGTGCAACGACTCCGACCTGAATTAGCAATTCCTGCCTGAAAAATCGTCCTTGTGTTTTTTGTTGCCCAAGGCATTATAAAAAGGAAGCCGTATTTTGTGGTTTATGAATATGAGGTAAATATGATTGGTAGGTTTACATTTTCCCGACATTTCTGAAAATTCTGTGTGACGTAAAATTATTTAATGAATGTTTGTAAGAAGTTTCCTAATTCTGAACTTATTTTTGAAACTGCGAACTAACGAGTTGAATTATTCAGAACACAGATATGAATTATGAGGGCATATCTTAACATTAGTTAAAATATTTCTCAAAAACAGTTGGCATCAAATTAGCTCGAAAACAACAGACAATTCATGGAATAACATATAACAAACTAAACGGTAATACATTATTAACTAACATATTACCTAGATATAAATAAACAGAACACTTTCTAAAATTATACATAAAACAACATTTTTTTTTTTTACTTTGCTTTTGAGCGAATGCATGAAGTAATGTAAGCTCTTGTTTTTTATTCTAATGCATTTTTAGCAGTCTTTCCAAGCGTTTCTGGGGAATATTTTAACTGGAAATTTGACGAATAAACAGTTTTATTTACTTTTATAGAATGTTTATCTACTTTCACAAAATATTTATGCAGCTAAATTCTGAAAAAAACATGTTCATTAAAATAATGGTGAATTTTTGTACACGTCAAAGAAAACTAACAAAAACCAACATTTGCATTTCTTCCTTCCAATTTCAATTTCACTCTGAGATTGATTCTTTTACCTCTTTTATTACTCTACTTACCTTGTATGCAAGCTAATACACAGAATTCTTATTTAAAATAAAGGCTTCTAGAAATTGTTTTTTTTTTCAATTTACCATACAAAGAAAAGGAAAGCGCAACAGAGCATGGAAAAGGTTATTACCATAACCTTGCTTGGTTGTAAATCATCTCACACGCTTTTAAATTATAGATGTATTCCTGAATTAGTTACACCATGCTGCGTAATTATTCCTATTTTTGATTTAGGTTACTTTTTACAGCTTTTAATAGGATAGTCCAACAAATTTTTAACCAAAGAATAATTAATATCCCTCATAGTTCAAAATTTTAATTTATTTTGGAAGATTACAAAACATGCTTTTGGCTGTGGGTTTTCCGCTCATTAAAGGCTATTGTATGGTGAAATACTTTTTTCATTTTAAAACATTCCAATTTTGGTTTTCTTTCTTTAAAAAAAAGTTTTTATTTAATAAATTGTTGACGGTATCAGAATGTAGGAAAAGTTTTAATAAAATTCCATTTTAATTCTGTAAAAAAATTACTTTTATATTTATTTAATACTATTATACAAAGACCTCATTTAAAAAGTATACGTAAAGGTCTTGCCATATTTTATGCAGTTACTCCGATATTTTGATTTCATTTTTTTCATTTTTTCATAAATTAATTCCTAAATTATTGTAACAAAAATAACTATTTAAATTAGAATCAAATATCTTAAACTGTTTATAATAAACTTTATTCATATTTTAGCTATCTGATAAATTTTAATGATTAAGAACAGATTAGGATTTGCTTTATATAATCATCTAATATAAAGAATGAAAAATATCTACGGTAAGGATAATTTTTTATGGTAATGACAATTTTTTTCTATATTTTAACTTCATTTATTCTAAAATATCAAATGATTCTTAGTAATGTTACATTAAAATGGCGTTCATTATTAAATTAATGATTTAAAAATTTGTTGTAAAAACAAAATGCGACTGTCCCATGTAGAGTAGAAATTAAATGTCTCAACTTAAATCTCCAATAAACAAAAAGGTCTAAATTAAGCTCATTGAATGGAAAGTTTGTAGTTGCGCCAAAGCTGCAGCATTATATATTAGGAGATTTTTTTAATTAAAAAATAAAATGTAATATTTGAAATGTAGTAAGCTGATAAGTATTTTGAAATGAATGTTTATAGAAAAAAATGATTTTTTTTCAAAAAAGACAATTATTAGTACTTTTTAAAGTAGTACCATCATATCAATTACACGTGACTGTTGACATCTAAAATCATCCAACTCAAAATAAATAAGTAAAAAATAAAAATATAAAATATAAATAAATAAAAATAATAGTAAAAAATAAATGAACAAATAAATAACTAAGTAATAATAAGCAAACAAATAAATAAAAAAAAAAAAACTCTTTTTATTTCGCAATATTTCTTTGTTCTAAAAATAGTACTAAGAGCAACACGCATAAATAATGCATCATGTTTATTTGAATCTCATATCCTTCAAAACAATTTAATTTTACGAGCACTGAATATAACAAACTTAAAAATACAATATAATAACCGCACAAGCAAACATGTCTGATAATGCTACGAGGAAATTCCGCTATTTTTCACTTTCTGTGTTCGGCGCAAGACTTGATTGAAAGCTAATTATAATAACCTGCATTCCGAACTCATTCCTGATTTCATAACGTGACGTAGAAAGTGGTCATTGTCTTCCTTTCTTCCTCAAAGTAAAAATAGATTAATTGGATGGTCTGATTGAAAACATCACCCGAACAAAAATATACCAAATGATATATATCGTCTGATTTTAAAAGGGAAAGCAAGTTTACAGTTAATCATAAATAATCATTTTAAGAAAATCAGTATTTAATGATTTTTTTAAATGTGAAGTTTAGCTCATATTACGATTATTTAGCTCCAATTTTTATTATGATTATTTAGCTCACATACTTATTATGATTATTTTAAAACTTTTTAATATGTAATTTAGCTCATACTCTTGCCACGATTACTAAGTTTTTATTTTTGTTATGATTATTTAGCTTATATACTTTTTACGATTATTTATTTCATATGATTATTATGATAATTCATCTCATTCTTATAAGGACTATTTCGATCATATTACAATGATTTAGTTCTAATTATTATTGTGATTATTTAACTTGCATTCTTATGATTGATTATTTTGATAATTTTTCATTATGAAGTTTAGCTCATACTTTTGTTATGATTTAGTTTTCATTCTTTTTATGTTCACTTAGCCCATGTACTTGTTAATATTATTTGTATCACATATTTATTATGATAATTTAGCTCATATAAGCTATAATTAGCTGATATTCTTATTATTATTGTTTAGCTTACTTAAAGTGCATTGATTTAAAAGCACCCACTGAAAAAAAATAAGAATTTTTTTTTAAATTCAAAAAGTAATGAAAAACATAAGAACAGAGTTTGTAAAGACGCAAATAAGTTAACGAAACAATAAAGTTTTATAAACAATGTAAATGAAAAATTGCCACCTTACATACACAGTTGAAAGATTTTTTTCATTTGCTTTTCAAAACAGCTTTAAATAGATACAATACTCTTAATTAAAGTTATGAGTACTTTTCTAATTAAAATTTTCATTAAATGCATTCAATCTAGAATAAAGTTGTTCATTTTAGAAATCCCCTTGCTTTGTATAGTTTTTAATTTTTTTTTCATGTTAATAGAAAAAGTATATTATTTTCAGTAATCATAGCACTGTCATAGGACTCCAAAATGCATATAAGTAATAAAAAATTTAACCAATATAACAAAAACGCCGCATGAAAGGGTATGATAGTTTGATAAAGTTCAATTGTAAACGGATAAATAATTTTACTTAGTGAAGATAATAATTTTCAATTAATGTTACACAAATTAAAAATATTTTTATTTACCAAATTACCCTTAAATAAAGGTCTTCTATTCAAATCATGTAATAATAATATAAAAAGACGTTACTTATTAGTACTTAAGAAAATATTCTTTCTTAGGACCTGTATACCTTCTTGAAACGAGTTTTTCTTAAAGCTTTTAAGTATCTTTAATTAATAAAAATATAAAATATTTAATACACTATTTAACATTAAAAATATTTTGTAACGTTACGATAAAAATCTTTTCATTAAAAACCACTTTTAATAGTAAGATTAATTCAAATAACTCTCATTAATAAACACTTCGTAACAATATAATCATCGCAATGTTAATTTATGCTAAGCACGTGTTTAAGTACTTCATGAACAAAACTAAGGTCACGGACTGAATAACTACTTTCCGAAACCAACTCTTGAGAGAATTCATTCGTAGGCCAAGAGTAAATTTTGCCCAATAAAGTTACACTTTTAATCGATTGCTACATTCTTGCCCTTTTAATGTAAATTCATAGCTGCTTAAAAAGAACGATGATATCCGATACTAATTATCCCATTTCATAGATATGATAAAATAAAAATGTCGTGCTTTTAAAACGAGTTTTCTTTGTAAAAAAACCTTATTACGTTCGTATTTCATAAAATCAGACTTAATAAAAAGTTAACGCAAATCAAGTTCAGATTCTTTTTTCCTAAGCTTTACTGTATTGATTTTTTTGTTCTCATTCATAACCGACTTTAAATTGAACTAACGGTATAATATTCTTAGATGCGAAATAATTCTAAACTTATTGGCCCTCGTTTATATTATCACAGCCATAGCAAGTGGATAAAGAAATTAATCCTCGTTAGGTAATATGATTTGTTGCCCATGTGATAATGACCCTTAATGAAATACATTCCTACTAAAATTCTCAAAAAGTCAAACACTGCTGTCAAAACGACCGAATGAAAAGCCACGCAAGGCTAACTGTTACTCCAGTATCTTTCTACTTCTGGCTTAAACGTTTCCGATACAAACTCGTCATCTTAGAGAAAAACCGTAATCCGCCTACTGAACTGTGACGTCATTAACTAGATTCGTCTTCAGTATGCGACCATGAGAAGGTAGAACGATGCCTATACTGATCATTTGGAGGGCCAGTTAAGGCTAAAGAAACATAATTGGTCTATTCGTCCACCGTAAACCGCTCCTCAACTTAAAGCTCTTGCACAACAGGTTATTCCCAAATTGCGTAATGATGATGATGATGACGATGATGATAATGATACGGAAGCAAGCAAATCATCTCTATATAGATCCGAGCCCGATAAGGGGCCAACGATGTCGAAATAATCCAAGTTCGCTTTTATCTGATTTCCATGCCGGCTATTGCGTTAGCACCGATTACCAGTGGGTTGGTTGGTGGGGTCGACGATCGGATGGTGGCTTTTCTGTAAATCCACGTTATTAATCCACAGTAGGTATATTTTTGTTATAGATATAGATATAATCCACATTTGTTTAAGTCCTTACCGGTTGGTGGTGAGTTTGGAGAACTCGAGTAGAGAGAACCAAAGAGCTACTTGTGAGCTGGGATGGAAGAAAGGACTGAGTGTGATCTCTCCGTGGACACAGACACCTTTAAATACTCCTTTATCTCGAGAGGAAACAAGAAACGCCTGTGCCCTTAAAGATTATTTTTCCAGAAACCCTAATTTCGGAACGTGGCCAGATTAGATGATTGGGCGAAAAGGGTTGAAGAACCTTGGAGCTATCAAAGTGGATCAAACACAAAAGCTTTATTAGCCAGTTGTAGTATCTGCAGTGCCAGGGGGTTTGTGTTGTGTTTCTTCTTTGGAATTCTATTTTTTGAGATCCGAGATGTTGATAGATCGAAAGTGCGAGCGTTATTTTTTCCTGCTTCGGCTTTATTTTTAGGGTGTTATGATTTCGTTTCTTGACCGACTTCCAAGGCGGCAACAGGTTTGACCCCGGACCACTTTCCTTTTTCTTTCCTCTCTCTCTGCAAGTGAAAGTACATCTGGGAGGGTGGGGAAAAAGGGAGAGGCGATCGTTACTACCGACTCGCCACTGTCCAGCATTGTTTTGATCCAGGTCTCAGATGATCCGCGCATCAAGAATGCAGGCTGGGACGGGCGTGTTGTCTGTGTATAAAAAGACATCGGGATGGCCGGTGTCGGGTAATCATCGATATGGAAGCGTCTGGTCAAAATCGCGCAGTCTGTGAGGGTTGTTTGGTCTTTCGGTAAAGCAATTCTGAGACATTCATTCATTTAGAAGTATCATTAGGATTGGAACACAAGGTGTCAGACTTGAGAAATGGTCATATGGAATGTAGAGTAACTTCGTGCATCAAATCTACTAAAAACTGAGTAATTGTGGACAGAAAATATTAATAGACCGTAGATTTACACCATCTTGTCTCTCTTTTTAAATTCGAAGTCCGCCATTTTGATTTTCTGCCAGAAACGGGATATTTTTGGTAACTTAAAAAGGAAGAATAGTTTACATGTACCCTTAGGTTTTAGCTTTATATTCAAGGGGGGGGATTTTAATTTGCGTTAAAAAGTAAAACATTTCAGGCAATTTTAATTATAGTTCCGTAGAACGAAACCTACTGTGATTTCTTATCAAACTAGGTTCTGGAATTTGTAGAAGCACTTGCTAAATTTACGTCCTCTACATAGATGTCTGTTTTGATCTTGGATAATAATAATGATGATAATAATAATAAGTGTGCTCTTCAATAAAGTTGTTCAACGTAAAGTATATAGTTAGAGTTTGATGTTACAATCAGATTTTTGTTATATGGCACAGGGTCTGTTTGCCTGTGGACGATGCTAACTGCGTGTGAAGTAAATTAGATGAGTACCATGTCTTTAACTGTCCTAACAGGCATTTCTTTACGTTTAGAAAGTCTTCAATCGTTGAGTAAAACTGTTTTGAGTAATTGCTTATAAATTATCACGACACAAACTCAATAAAGAATAACATTTGAAGAAAGAAAAACAGAAGAAGGGAAAAAAAAACCCGAAATGTGCCGCTTATGCTTAGCATTAATTTTTTTTTGCTGCAGATTAGAGGGTGAAATACTGTCCGATATCACACGTAAACTATAATGCTGCAGAACGGACACCATTAACACATAAATTAATAGTGGATTTTTGAAATAGATAAAGCCAATAATACAAAGTTTGTCGATAGTAAATTAAAAAATTATTTAAAATATAAAAATAATTTCTTGATAAATTTAAGATACTTTTACAATTGATATAAATGTTGCATTTATGAACATATGCTCATTAAATTCTTGATTTGTGATTGAAAATGTAATAGTATCCACAAATAAGCACAAGTAAAATATAACATCGGTATACCTCTCTCTCTCTCTCTCTGTGTGTATATGTGTGTGTGTCTATATATATATAAATGTATACCTCCTGTAAATTTTGGTAAAAAAAATTTGGAAATTAACTTCCTTTCCTGTAAGTAATCTGCTAAATAAATAAAGAAATGAGCACAAAATCAATTACAAAAATCTCTTCAATAGATAAGTTTATTTTAAAATTAAGATATTTAATTGTAAATTTATTAAGTTACTTAAATTATTACATTGAATTACTTAAATTATTACATAAGTAACCAACTAAATTGCCTCTATAAATCATCATGCCATAATAATCGTAAATTCCAATAAATTTCCATAAGGAACGAGCCGCGTGTTTACTTATGCTTTTGTTTTTCCCTAAAAGTATTCTTTTAAGCCAATTTATTTATTACAGTATAACACGCATAGTTATAGAAAAAGCAAAATACCCTTCATCTTCTTTATTTATATACCAATCTGCATAACACGTGAACGGGCGCCTATATACGGTCATAGCATGAATGAAGCTAATTTTAACAATTCTTAATGTGTGGCAGGAGCTTGACATTGACATCGAGTTGTGAACTTCATCTTGAAATTAAAAAAGGGGGGTGATCCCCCGTTTCTGCTGCCCTTGCATTTCGGAGAGTGGCTTCATTGAAAAAAGAAAATGAAAAATCAAGACCATTTCTAATAAGATAAACAGGAAAGGTGGCTTGTATAAAGTAGGCGTTCTAACTTATTGTTGTTCCCTTTTCGCTTTCAATGGGCATCTAAAGATAAAACGAGGAAGTTATGTAACTATATTTAGTGCTCTAAAGAAGATTTTAAATACGAAATGATTGCTTTTTAATTTTTTAAAGTAGCTTGAAAGTGCAGTGTAGACTGAATTGGGTTATTTGGAAAGTAATTTCGCGCTTTTCTCAACAGAGAATTTAATTGTACTTTTTAAAAACCGCATAATCATTATGCAGGGTATCCCATAATGATTGGGACAAACTTGAAGAGGAGTTAGGGCACATAATAAGGATTCAGAATCACGCAGAAACGTGGGGTCAGAAAGTCGTCTTCACACAGCTTAATAATCATTTCGGAACAAAAGCTGAAATAATAGTGATCTTTCCGACTTATTTTCGTCAAAACTAATATCTCTTTCGCAGAAAACACGTGACTAAAAATAATAGTTTAAAAATTCTATTTCATTTTATTGATAAACTTTTTGGAGTCTATTATTTATGAAACTTGGATAAGTAATTAGACAAACAATTAAATTCTTCCCCCAAAGTGATTATTAGCATGCAAGGGGAAAACGGTGTTTTGAACTTCACATTGCTGTGTGATTTTGATTAATTTTTATGTGCCCTACCCCTCCTTAAAGCTTGTCCCAATGTGCAGTACTTTTTGGTTGGTATCCTTTCAAATATGGAAAGTGAAAAGCAGCATTTTCGACATAAAGTATTTTGCTTTATTTTACTGTCGAAAAGGTAAAAGTACAGTTCAAGCAAGACAATAACTATCCGATGCGTAGGAGAAGATGTATTGACAGAACGCAAGTGAAAAAAAAATGGTTTTCAAAATTTTGGTCCGGCAAATTTGATATGGAAGATGCAGTAAGTTCTGGAAGGCCAGATGAAACAGATGAAGACGCAATAAAGGCATCCATTGATGTAAACTAGAGATGAGTTCGGGCTCATTTTTTGAAGCCCGAGCCTGAGGGCTTTTAATCCGAGCCCGAGCAATATTATTTAAGTCGGAGACCGAGCCCGAAATTTCATTTAAAGATAAAAAAAATCCAATTACTTCATTGATAGAATACGATGAATTTTACCGTTTGTGCAAATTAAAGACAAATAGAGTTGCAAACTCTCAATGCACTTTCTAGTTCTGGCATCTTAACGCTTAAATCACTACATAAAAAAACAACAAAAAATAACAAAATCCACCTACCCCCATCCAATCCCCCCCCACCCAACCCATAAAAATCAACAACACTAACCAACCCCACAAAACCACACAATAAACAAAAAAAAAACCCAAAAACAAACAAAAACACCAAAAAAAAAAACCCAACCCCCAAAACCCACAACCAAAAACCCCAACCAAACCCCCCCCAAACCCAAAACCAAACCCAAAAACCTCCAAAAACACAAACATCCCCTCAACCCAACAAAACCCAACACCTCCACACTCTACCTACCCATCAAAACCCCACCAACCAAACCCCTCCCACCAAACCACTAAAAAACACACTTCCCATAAATCCTAAAACAAAACAACCCACAAACACCACAACCCCAAAACAACTCAAAACACCCCCACCAAAAACCCAACCCCTCAAACAATAAATAAGTATCATTCAGGAATAAGTGTTTGTAGGATTATAAATATTTTAGCCCTATTCTATTAGTCCGAAAAATTTCTCTCGTGAAGCAAATCTTATGTGTAAAAATTTCATTCCAATTAATCGATATCTATTGATCCGAACACTAAAAATGACCGAAATTGGCCGAGTATGTAAAAAGATTAGACTATTGTCTGTACATTACTCGGAATTGAAAAATCTTGCGATTTTTCAAGCATATGAGAACCAGTACGACCGTAAAAAAGAAAGGTTGTATGTCTGTCGTTCTGTCATCTTGTCCGTCATGTTTTTTTTTTTTTTGTTGTTATTTTTGAATCACGTAAAAATGAATGAAAAAAATAAAATGAAAGTTGGTGATATGATAGGTAATCACACAATTTTTAAACTATCAGGGTTGATTTTTTTTTTAAATTTTGATTAGATTTTGAGAATTTTTTTTTTTAAATTTCATTTTACAAAGTACTGACTTTTGAAATTAATGTAAAAAATAATGGCGGAAATTTGACCCTTTAAAGGTGTAAGAAGGTATATATATATTGATCTGAAATTGATATACAATGCACTTGGTAAAACGCCTAGAAAGAATACTTAGGAGTTAAGGAAAATGCCATTTTAAAAGAACTGTAACTGTACAAAGAAATAAGGCTCAAGAGCTTGTTTTCAAAGATAGACAGGCTGGCAAGACCCGTAGTATTGTATTCCCAGTTTAGCAAGATGAATATTTTTTTTTAGAGATGTTAGAAAAATCACCCTTTTCTCAAAAATTAAAAGCATCTTCTTATAATTTCCCCTTGAAAAAAATAAAACTTATATGAAATCTGCATTTTATTCTTTTTTTAGAATTTTCATTATAAATTTTAACCATTCTAAGAACATACACAACGTAACAATAACAGGCATAGCGCCTAAGGACGGAAACGAAACTTGTTTGTGCTAAACTGATTACAATAGTATCCACTTTCTTCCTTCTATTTTTTCATCTGTTGCCAGAAGGATAAATAAAATGTATGTGAGTTATTAATTTGCTTCCACTTCTATTTAATAAACTGAAAAGGAAACTGCGCAATTAGGACACGCACATAAAATAAGGCTCAACAGCTGGTTTCGAAGATACAACAATCGCTTAGAGAGACTGGCAACACCCGTAGAATTGTATTCCCAGTTTTTTAACAAGACGAAAGATTCTTTTTTTTATGTATACAAGTTTCCGGAAGAAGGAAGTACCTCCGAAAATTTTTGTTAAGGGAAATTTGATGTTCTTTTGTAGACATAGGCGGGAACGGTGGGTTAGTTTGTAACAAAAGGGACTATTTTAACCCTTTAATGCGCAGTGTTCCCGCTCTGGGAACACCAAACTCTGACCTTTTGACTGTTGCCAGTCACGAAGAATAGATTTGATTTCCACAAAAATAGTAGCGGGTGACATAGCTCCACGAGAATCCTTTACTTTTTAGCACGTCATTTCCCGTAAAAAAATTGTCATGATTATTTTTAACAGCACCGACATCTGCTGAAAAATCTAAGAATGAGACAGAGACAGAGCTGGATAGATTGCCCAATGCTGAAAAAAGGGCAGCTGTTGCCATCGCTCCGACTTAACGACCAGCAAGAGGGCGGACGATCGAAACAGCTGGCTGTGCCGCACAGCCAGCTGTCATCAAAAAAAGGGTCTCTAGATCTGTGGCACGCGATGAACGTTTCGATCGTCCGCCATTTTGGTGGTAGTTAAGTCGAGCGATGGCAACGGCTGCCCTTTTTCCAGCATTGGGAAAGGGTTGCGCCTCAAAGGGTTAACCCTTAAAAGTGCGGTGTTCTCTATGTAAGGACACAAAACTCTAACTGTTTTGATTCACGAAGAATTAATTGGATTTCAATAAAATAGTTAAGGTTGACGTGACGTGAAGCTTGTTACACGAGATTCCTTTACTTCTTAGCACATAATTTCCCGTAAAAATGATCGATAAGTTGTAAAATTGATGTCAGAATTATTTTTATCAGTACCGGCATCTGTTGAGAACTGTAAAAGGTGAAAATACATCGATATAGAAGAACAACAAGATAGACTATCCATTATTGAAAAATGCAGCCGTTGCCATCACTCGATTTAACTACCAACAACGTGATGCGGTCGATCGAACGGCGCATCGCTTGCCTGCCACATAGAGGTTTGCGCCGCATGGAAACTCGCGGCGGCGGCGGCCCACCGAGGCGTGGGAAAATTTTTGTAAAAGAACTAGGGATGGACGCGAGACTGAAAATTGGCGTCTTGCGATTACGGCTTATTAGCTACACGTGGGCTCTAGGCCGAGGGGGTGGGCTGTAGAGACCACGATTGTGTTCGGGCTCTGGTGGGGTTGATTATATTTGTCTTTAATTTGCACAAACGGCAAAATTTATGATATAAATGAAGTAGCCGACTTTTATTTTCTATTACCTGAAATTTCGGTCTCGGACTCCGACTTAAATAATATCGGTCGGGCAGCCTCAAATTAAAAGTCCTCGGGCCCGGGCTTTAAAAAATGATCCCAAACTCATCTCTAGTGCAGTGCCCTCCGTGGGGGCCTTCCTAAGGGGTCCTACGCTGTATCTGCGCTAAGCTTCGGAGGAAACCACGGAAAACTACGAACGGTTAGGTCGGCTGACGCGATGTAGTTTTGAACTAGGCACTTTCCGTCTCCCGTACAAATGTCCGGCGGCGGCGAGGACCTGTACTGCCGTAGAGCTTGTACTTTCCAAAAATCTTAAAAGTGCAGGTATTAGGCGATTCCATAGAACTCCTTGTTGCTGGTAGTTAAATCAAGCAATGGCAACGGCTGCACTTTTTCAGCATTGGGAAAGGGTTGCGTTCCGAAGAATTAAACAGTTTAGTGGATCACTGTCAAACAGAAGTTTTACAAAGTAAGCCTGGCAGTCGATGCGCAACATTTAAAATAGTAGCTTTTTAAAATGATAAATATTATAAAACGATACTTATGAGTAAGATCGTTCTGGGTAGTACAAAAGCCTACCCTTCTTCAGTTGCAAAATGAAACCATTAAATAACCTTTCTGCCTGCGTGGTTAGTGGACCTTTTCTATACGCTTAAAAAAAGGACTGAATTCGCTCCGAAGGAACTAAATTAGCTTCGGAGGATTTAAAATAGAGACACGTTTGTCCAGAATTTAAACCTTTCGGAGCTAATTTATTTCTTTCGGAGCGAATATATTTCTTCTTTTTAAGATTGTAAAGCTGAGATTTATTGCAACTGGGCCGTTAAATTGTGTTCTGAAGAACGCTTAGGGCTTAAAGAAAGCCGGTCCTTTTAATTAAAGGATTTGCTGTAAAAGGAGGTAGTTTCAACTATTCAAGAAAAACTGTAAAAGAAAAAGTTTGGGGGTTCAACACAAACTAACTAGAGATAGGTGACTTCATCTTTTGAGTAGATAAAAAACTAAAGATCAGAGACACATTCTTTTGGTTCCATACTAAAGAGATTTTTAATTTTGTTTTATTGCAAGATAGTACATGCAACTGCAAACTCCTGCAAGATGAAACTTCCTTTTTTGCAGCAAACCCTACAATTTGAAAGAATGCGGGTCCATTACGGAAAAATAAAAAAATCTAAATTACGTGCTGTAGCACTTTAAAGTGGTCGCTATTTAGTGGCTAAATTCTTACCACTAAAAAATGCAAAATGAACACAACACCAAACAACCCACCAAATCAGTTCGGAACAGGAAGAGAATCTCTGCGCAATCCTCCATAAGTGAAGGCAATCAGCGTTTATACCAAAAACGCCTCTAATTGCTGTCTGTTTAGCTGCTTAACATGTATATGCTACAGATCCTGCATTCATAGAATGTCCAAAAACACAGCCACGTGACAGGACCTCTCAAAATAGACAACAATCGCCGCCAAAGGTAGATTGTTAACCAAAGAGGTATGAGAGATTGGGATAATAAGTGAAAGCTGGAGAATCATTCATGCGTCGCTAAGTTGGGCTGACAACTGGGAAGCTGATTCGCTAATTGGCGGAGGCTGTTGCGGCTAATAACAAGCTTCCTAAAGAGTTCGTTTGGGTTTTGTATTATGGTCTGTTGCTTTTGAGAGTAAACATACAATAAGAAGGAGAACAGCCTGGAACTGACGTATAAGGCATGCCGGAAATCGTCTCCGCTACTGGAAAGCCGATGATACTGACTTGAGGAGAATTGATTGGGTCATCGGATTTTATTTTGCGATAAAACTTTCACTGAAGGAGGTTTTAACACATGAAAACAGAGTTTCTTAAATTTTTTCTCGGAAGAAGCACTTTGAGGGTGTGTGAATTTTTACGGAGCAGGAGCACCCTGGGTAAATCTGAGTGCAGTGAGTCTGAGGTAACGAAATTGTTTTTTCGCAGAGAAGTTGTTGAACAAAAAATAATAAAAACTTTGTAAAATAACACCATGAAGGTTAGTTGAGCTGCCATACAGCTGTTACGATCAAAAAATGTTTGATCTTCATCGGTGGCAATCATTCACCTGAAGCCTGGAACAGAGGAGAATGATTCCCACCGAAGTAGATCAAACATTTTTTTTTTATTATTTTATGTTTTAAAAACTAGTTATTTTGAGTGTTTCTTGAAATTCTTGCACAATTTAAGAAACTCCTCTATAAAAGAAGGTAACTAACATACTCATGAGTAAAATCATGCCAATAAGTGAATTAAGGAAAAGCATTGAATGCTCCTTTTTTATCATTTATATTGAAAAAGAAACCAAAGTGTTGCCTAATATCGTAGCTACTATAATAATTACTACCAATCATCATTGCTAATCGCTACTAATAGACTAATCATAATTACTAGTAATTATGTTGTTGTTATTTTGGTCTTACCAATGGTCTTACCAATTCAGACCTAGTCCATAAGTTCACATCTCCAGAAAATCTAAAAACAGAAGAGGTTTTGATAAAAACGCCATCCAAGGTAAAGCTAACTCAATTTAAAATATGAGAAAGTGAAGCCTGGGCAGGGCAGTCTTTTACTTGGAGGAGGCCCTAGAAACTTTCCATCCCTTTCATTGGATATAAACCTAAAGTGTATCCTGGCAAAACGTAAAAATTC
Organism: Cheiracanthium punctorium; assembly: GCA_038373885.1. Lineage (NCBI taxonomy): Eukaryota > Metazoa > Arthropoda > Arachnida > Araneae > Cheiracanthiidae > Cheiracanthium > Cheiracanthium punctorium. The sequence continues at coordinate 71,467 of JAWZYV010014123.1, forward strand.
AAGTTGACTGGTGTCGATTAGCCTCAAAAAGAAGATGACCACCTGGTTGAGCCCTAGCGTACCAGTCAAGCACAGGTGGGGCCTTCCAAATGTCCAAATTCTGTAATTATTTACTGCAGTCGTCTGTAATTAATCATACGCATTTGTCTACATGTTTTGAAAAGTCTGTGGCTTTCCTGACAGTTTTGTAGCGAAGAGATTACGCCGAGATGCGTCTGTCAGCGAACATCTGACGTCATCTGCTTGGTGGACGCTCGAAAGCATATTTTCTACGAAAGAATCCGAATTCACTATCCACGTGAAACAGAACTTCTGATTAAAATCATTGTCCTACATTGCAGTGTGAAAGAAATCGAATCAGAAATCAAAGTATCCCTCACAAGTGAGAATATAAAAAGAAACCTTTCCACACACTGTGTGAAGCCATTGTCATGGACGTGGTTCAATCACGCAGCTTGCAAACAAATCATCCAAAAATATATATATCGCAGATCAAAATGGGAGACGTCCGTCCGTGGAACACGGAAACACGAGAGATCCCAGTTTACTTCAACGGATACGAAAACATAGTTATTAAATGCATTGTTCTTTTGATAATGCGTATTCGTGAGATGAATTTATTTGATTTGAAGAGATAGTATATTCACTGTCTGCTGCTGTTGTTATTTTTATACATGTCGATTTTAATTTCAAGACTACATATAGAGGGAAGCATAAGTCACATAAGTGTGCGTGTGTGTCAGTGGCTGTGTGTACAGCAAGTACAGCCGGCTCACTTGAAGTACGCACATACTTTAACACAATTATCTGCTAATTTATAAATCAGGTAGAACGTTGCAATCGCTACGAATTAAAACTACCAGCAAGATGTCCGACGATCGAAAACGTTCATCGCGTGCCACAGATCTAGAGACCCTTTTTTGACGCAGCTGGCTGTGCCGCACAGCCAGCTGAGTCAAAAAAGGGTCTCTGTGGCACGCGATGAACGTTTCGATCGTCGGACATCTTGCTGGTAGTTAAGTCGAGCGATGGCAACGGCTGCCCTTTTTTCAGCATTGGGCAATCTATCCAGCTGTTCTCTCGCATTCTTCCATTTTTCAGCAGATGTCAGGGCTGTTAAAAATAATCGCGACCATTTTTTTACGGGAAATGACGTGCTAAAAAGTAAAGAATACTCGTGGAGCTATGTCACCCGCAACTATTTTTATAGAAATCAAATCTATTCTTCGTGAGTGGCAACAGTCAAAACGTCAGAGTTTGGTGTTCCCAAAGCGGGAACACTGCGCGTTAAAGGGTTAAGAGACTTGGCACATTTTGCCCTTTATATTTAAGGATTTTTACTTACCTTAAGTGTATACCATTTTAAAGTTTATTATTAAACAAATTAATTTTCACATGAAAAATAAACATCCATTGAATAATATATTTCAAAATTCGAATTTTTCAATAAAGTATCGTAGAGTCATCTGCGAAATGTGCTTTCGATCGATTCTCTATTTATTTATTTTTTGACTAGCCGCCAAGGCTGCTAGCTCCTCGCCCCATACCCTACTGTTCATTATACTCAGTGCAATGTTGGCCAAATTATTGGACTCATTTCAACGAAAATGTGTTTCTTTGTTTTAATAGTATTTCTTATGAAATTTATCTGAGGTTAGGGTTGCTTCAAATTTTGAGGTGTCGTGATAAAAGCCGATGGTGGCGTTGACAGGTACTAACATTTCGAAATGTATGAAAAGACATAATGGATGGCATTTCCATTCATAAAATTATTATAAGAATATTCTTGGAGGAGAGAATAGTATTCTCTTCTGCAAGAAAAATACTGTGTTGGATGATAACTTGTTTCACGAATGAATACAGAAATGCTTCTTAATTGCAGCTGCTGTGGTGTTAACGTGCCAACATTTTAAAACTGGTGTTTTATAGTACGGTTGCGTATTTGAATATGTATCCATGGTTACCATAATAACAATGGTACAAAAAAAGAAATGGGTAAAATGTACTTTAGCCCACTGCATGGCACCTTTTTTTTTCTTTTTATGTGCTATAAAATCGCACAGTATTGTAAATTCAATATTTTAAAGCTGTGAAAAGATCCGTTGGATCTTACATTCTCGCGTGTGCATTGCTGTTTTGTAATCTAGCTACTGCGTGACAGACGTAACCAGCAACAAATATGCAAGCTTCATTTGACGTCATAGAACTGTTAATTTGGATTTTTGCGCACGTGTTATTGTTCTTGCACTAATGTTTACATCTAGCTGTTGCCGTTCGCAGCGTGGAAATATCGTCAATTTTGGTACCCCATACGTTAGCGTAGTACATAAGTGGATTTTTAAAATTTTCAATTAATTAATAATTTTTAATAATTAATTAATTAATTAATTAACTTGTGTTACCGGATTTTTTTTTTGTTTTACATACAATAAATAGTATGTTTTACTCGTACAGTTTTAGGGATCAATTTTTCTATTTATCAATTTGTGTGTGACAAAAACAATTGAAGTTTGCATTTATGAAAAGTTTTGAATAAAAGAAGAACAAAAAACATGTTTTCTGTTGCATTTTCCATTTTAATATTTCATCTTCTGGGGATATCATCTAATCCATCACTAAAGGTACCAAGTCCCCTTGAGAAATTACATAATGGACACTCTGATTTTTTTCCTTCAAAATCGAGAATGTTTGTTTCTTTCAACTCCCCCTCCCACATCTAACTCTTTTTTTTTCTTTTCTTATCCTTCTTCTTCTTTTTTCTCTATAATACAGCTGGCTGTGCGGCACAGTCAGCTGCCGTCAAAAAGGGTCTCTACATGTGTGGCACACGATGAACGTTTCGTTCGTCCGCCATCTTTCTGGTAGTTAAGTCGAGCGATGGCAAGGGCTCTGCCCTTTTTTCAGCATTGGGAAAGGGTTGCACCTCAAACGGTTAAATAACTCATGAGTAACACCATTCAAATCGCAAAGCCGAACTCATCGCTCTGCTCTCGTGCTGTCTATCACACTGAACTTACTGATAGAGAGACTATTTATAGATTTTCAATCAAGATGTGACGCCATGTACGCCGTGACATCATATTTCTGGATTTTTCTCGTAACTTCTTCCTAATCAAGATGCATTCCAAAATTGCACTGCTTTCAAGAATTTCCTTTTCGTCGTCAAAGTCACCAAATTTGTAACCAGATCGCCAAATCGGTCACCAAGGCAAGGTGTCACATACTCATTTCGCTTCTAAAAATACTTACCTCCACAACTCTCTTTCCAGCAACACACAGTAATGCGAGAAAACAATATTACAATTTTATAACAATGTTATATTGTACGGAACTACACTGGCGTAAACTGGCATGTAACATTGGTGGAGGAAATATCTAGACACTGAGAGGTCAAAATGTATCCTACTGTAGAAAATACCATATTCAAATAGGCTACATCTGAATTTTCTTGAATTTTAGGAGAGAGGGAAGAATTGCCTTCATCTTGCCCTTCGTAAACAACGCCTGGCTATGCTGAGATATGCGGGAGAAAAATAAATCTTTGTAACTTTCGAGCAATCGTCGGCGAGATTGAAATTGGCGGTTGTTGCTCAACAATTGGCGGTATGGTTAAGTGAGTTATGCTCAAACTGGTGTTGAATGCTGAATATGTTGTGTTTTATTTTCAGCATGTGTACTTGTCAGCTGTTCATTTTTGCAATTGGAATTTCCGAAATAATGCATTTCCAAGCGCGTATAGATCGTTAAAGCCTACTATGAATTATTAATTGATGGATTGCTGCTTGAAGGAAAATTTGATACTGAGTGCAAGTTGCAGACAAGTGGTCCATGTGTTATAACGATCAAAAATTTAATTCGTAGGTCTAATTGAACTAGTAGAAAGAACTCTAAACACTTCAGCGGGTTGTGCAGAATTTTGCTACTCCCTGCGCCACATCAAAGTCATTGATGGATTTTGTTTATGGTACACTGAACATGTCATAAACAAAATCCGAATATTCGTATATAGTTGCTTTTAAATTTTACATTAAATTTTCGAATTAAACGGCTTTTGAAAAAAAAAATTTTTTTTTTGTTTCGTATAGCACAATGTTTGTCCATAATCTATGCTGACACAAAAAATTATTTCTTAATTAAACTATTAACTTAATTAAACTATAAACTTATTAAAAATTAAACTTTCAAACATGGTAAAAATGAATATTATTATTGAAGAAGCTTAGTTAACTCCCAAATAACCTTAGAGTAGCCGAATTACGCATGTAAATTGCAAAATTTCTGTAATAGGTTCACAATGCAACAGAAAAACCTTTTGACAACTTATTATTAACAAGAGCACTCATGAGTAGCACAATTCAAATCGCAAAAAACTTATGTGAGAGGATAAAATTAATTAAAAACTTTGTAAATAGCGCACATAAAAAATGTTCTTATAAATGCCATTGGTTTGGTTCGCACGAAAGGTTAGAACTGAACATTTTAGTGGATACACTTTTCTTCCCTTGCAGAAAGTTCCAGCATCCACACGAGCAGAAAATTTAGAAATTGAACACTTCAGTAGATTCACCCTTCTTCAGTTTCAGAAAAGTTCCAGCATCCACACGAGCAGAAAATTTAGAAATTGAACACTTCAGTAGATTCACCCTTCTTCAGCTGTAGAAGCGTTCTAGCATCCGCACAAGCAGAAAGGTTAGAATTGAACATTTCAGCAGACACACTTTTCTTCCCTTGCAGAAAATCCCTGTATCCGAGAGAGCAGAAAAATTAGAAACTAGATCAGTATGTCCACCCTTATTGAGATACAAAAAATGTTCCACTACATATTCGAGCAGAAAAGTTAGAACAGAACATTTCAATAAGTCAAACCTTCTTCAGCTGCGCGAAGTTTCAACGTTCACTCAAGCAGAAAAAAATAAGAAATTGAATTTTTTAAGAAGGTCCATCCCCTTCTTTAGTTTCAAAAGTGTTCCAGCATCCAATCGAGAAGAAAGGTTAAAAACTTTCGTATCATGTTCTGTTCATGAGCATTGTGGAACTCTTTTGCAACTGAAGAAGAATGGACCTTTTGTATCACTCGGAACGAAACATTTTGATATATAGTTTTATGTATACAGTGGAAACAGTCTAACGTGACCACCCACGAGAGCAACGAAACTGGCCACCTTACAAAAGTAGTAAAATATGATAGTTGTAAAGTGAAATCGCACAAAAGTAGTCACTATAGAAGATAGGTGGTCTCTTTACCAAGGTAGTCACTTTACAAGGTTTCATTGTATATTACAAAGCTATTAATTAACTCTAATTTAATTTGCAGTAGACAAATTAATGTGGCTGCGGCGGGGGGGGGGTTGTCTGTATTCACTTTTGTGCTTTATTTGCATGAAAATTATAGTAACTGGTGTTACTTATGAAAACTGAAAAGCAGAATAATAATTTAACAGAAATCTGAAGCATTTAAAATTTCAAAATTTCCCTTTCTGATTAAAAGCTATCAATTTCAATCTCGGTTATTATTTAAAGTTGCAGTACCACAGTACGCCAACTTAATCATAAGTATTTTTGTTCGGCGTAAATTCACAAATTATTTGAAGTTTGAGCTGCACAAACTAATTCGTTCAGTAAGCAAAACGGTTAAAATGTCTCAACCAGAAACACGAAATAGCCTCATGAGTAAGTTACTGTGTCTGAAAAGATTACAACCAAGCATACAGCTTGATCTTTATTGGATTTGCGTGCCAATTCGGTGACATAATAACTCACAAACAAAACAGAACAGGAAGAGTTTAGAGGTGCCACACATCTTTCAGCGATAAGATTTTCGTTCACAAATTACCCGATCAAGAACTCTGGGAACAATAGGGCTATTTTCACTTTCTTTTATTGTTCTAAAAGAGAGAGTTGGAGATTTATTTGATTCTTTTCCGAATCCGCAGGGTGGCATCAAAGTGGCTTAACGGGCAGTCAAGTGTGACGTCCATCGAAGAGGATTTGATGGGAAGTGAATTATACTAATAAAGTTTCCCATTGTTTCCACATTTTATTTCTCTCTCTCTTCAATAGTAAATAGCAGAAATCGGATTGATTGGTTGGTTGGTGTAGCTTATGGGATGCAATCGTTTGAGTTACTTTCAATACGAGAATTGATAGTGATAAAATTATGCATTAATATTTGAGTTTAGATATGCATCATATATGGGGCTAAAATTTTCAAAACGGTTCCGATTTTTCCAACACTAGGCGTCGCTGCCTCTGCTATGGTCTGAGGGTGTTGAAATGCATGGTAAGGGAATAAAATACAAAATAGCTGGGATTGAATTAAAATTCCAGATTTTTTAAAGCGCCTGTAATTTAATATTATATATTTTTTCTTATAGAAACTGAGAAATAGGTTATTTTTTATTACAATTTCACGCCGCCTCACCAATCATCAAACAACCAAAACTTCATCCATATTTATGTATCTTATCTATCAACACATGAATCAGTAATTACAAATTTTAATTTAAAGTTTTGATTGTTTCAACTACCTCCCAATAGGAGTCTGAATGAAACATTGCAATCTAAATTTTTCGCTAACTTCTAGGGATCGACCGATAGTATCGGCAGCCGATAGTATCGGCGCCGATACCTCCAATTTTTTTAGGTATCGGTATCGGTTCTTTCGATTCTAAAAGTATCGGGAAAGTATCGGTTTCTGCTGCTTTCATCCATTTTCACCGATACTTTTCAACCGATACTTCGCTTTTCAGAAGAAACAACGCAGGCGCAACACCATTCTAGAATCTTTATTTTGGTAATGAGATGAGAGGCGTCGTTTCATTGGCACATTTGTTTGTGCGAGTGTTTTCGAACTGTGTTTTTTATATATTTTTATTCTAACCATCGCAAAATGTATGTCGTATCACCATGTGTGGTTGAAATAATGGACGAAGAATCGTTAGATGACAGTTTAACAGGACAATCGTCTATTCTTCTAAATCATTTTTGGTGCCCAACACTAAATACGCTATCTGCAAGGATTGCAAAAAACAAATGTCGAGAGGTAGGCTATAATTTTATTCCAGTTTTATGAAAGTTTATTTTCTCACTGTGTTGACTCGAAAAAAATTCATTCATATATTTATGCACACAATTGAATCTCCTCTATAACGAACTCGCTCGGTTCCAGTTAAAAAATTCTCTAAAGAGAAAATTTTGTTGTACAGAGATTTTTGCAGTTATTTCAGCAAATATTACAAACTTTTTGGTTAATTCGATGTTTACGAGTATTAAGTTATGACTTTCAATTAAAAATAAATTGGTATTTATTATAAATTTGTTAAACTTAGGGGTTTCTTACTTTTTATTGTATGAATCAAATGTTCAAAAGTAAAGACAATCCACGAATTTAGAGAATAAAATATGTAATGCACTTACGTTTATTTTACTTCAAAATTCCGTTATTTTTTATTGTTTTGCATTATGTGATTTTAAAGTTTCATAAAAATATTCACATTTTAAAAGTCCGCTGAAAATAGAGTGAGGCGCATTTTCTTCCATTTGGAAACCTCTTTTTAATGGTTTTGAAAGGTTGAAGCATTAAAGTTTGATGTGGAATTGCTCGTGAAGCGGAGGGCCTTATTATTATATGTGCAAATTGGGACTTTGCCCAGGGCCCCCGACTTGAAAGGGCCCCCAATTTTAAATGTTTTTTTCTGAAATATTCTTTTTTATATCAAAATTTTATAAAAAATATAACAAATTTCATAGTTTGGGGCCCCCAAATCTATCAATGCCCGCTGCCCCAGTTGGTCATAACCGGGCACTGGTAAAGTGTCTTCATTATCGGAGTCAGTTTCACTTTCCTGGTCTCCATTTTTACTATCTGTTACTCTTCCACAAAGTGGTCTGTTCAAAAATTTAAATTTTCTTCAAAACTAACAAAAAAAAAATCAAAGGTAAATCTGAAATATTCACTATGGGAAGATAAGCTCTTCGTTATATGGAGATTGTTTATAGTGTCATTTAAGACTTAAAGTTACGTTTCCATGAAAAATTTCGTTATAGGGAGATTCTGTTGTATATATAGGCTTTTGATATTGTTGGAGAATGTCTAGCTCTTGATACAGATTTCACGCTTAAGAGACATGTTTTAAATTTTTATTTTAAGAAATTGGTGCAAGGACATCTGATTCGGCTTGGGTATGATATAGAATTGATGGGGTAGACGGTCAAAAATGATGGGGTAGACGGTCCTGACATCGTTTAATATTTCAGGGGATGACCCCCTTTAAAGTGTTAAAGCAGGTATGGGCAACCTTTGAAAAGTTGTGGGCCAAACTTTAGGATATTAGAAAAGTCGCGGGCCAAACTTGCGGATTTTAGTGAAGTGGCGGGCCGTATAATTGATATTTATATGAGATATTGAATCGTTTATACGGAGTTTTCAAATGTTCCACGGGCCGGCGGTTGCCCATATGTGTGTTAAAGTATAATATTTCAGCCTTCGAAATACGTTTGAGGATTTGTTTCTATTTAGCTTATAGAACTTCAGATACAGGCATTTTAATATTAGTCAGCCGTAAATATTTGAAACCGAAAGTAGCATTCTGCTATCCGAAGTGAATCGTATTTCTGCGCATGCAAACGGGGATAGGGTTTGAACCGAATGACGTTTGTCGGACATACCCCCCCCCAATGGTGCCCCTCTGCAAACGTAAAAAAAAGGCTCTAGATCAGTGTTCTAGATCAGTGGTTCCCAAACTATGGGCCGCGACCCATTGTTGGGTCACGGGATCAATTTCGGTGGATCGAAAAGGGTGGGAAAAATTAAATTTTAGTATTTTATATATATAGTAAACTATACAATTTTATATAGCCTATATTGGTTATCGTTATGTAGTAGTGGGTCGAAAAAAAAAAAAAAAACTAGTTGAAGGATTTTTGAAGAGAAGGACAAAAAAGTTTGGGAACCACTGTTCTAGATCAATATTTTCTCAGTTTTAGTTCGAAATGGCCCCCCTTTCGACGATGGCACCCAGACCTTGCTTACCGTGCCACGCCGCCCCTTCTCAGAGCTTAGAATTAAAACAGATAAAATTTGTTCATATCAATCACAGAAAAACATGTTAACAATGATCATAAAAACAAAAACACTGAAGATCAATTTCATTAAATATGGATACTTTAAGTAGCAACTTTTTTTTTAAGACTTGAAAATTGAATTTAGTTTATTATTTTTGGATGTTTCTTCAACCTTCATTTAATCTCGTCATTTTTAAGCATCTTTTATTTAGACCCTCCAAGGCGTAGCTTGAAAACGAGCAAAAATATTTTTCTTCATATTGTAGCCGTTTCAATGACAAAATTAATGATACTAAAATTATAAACGAAACCTATATGTAAAAACAATTTATTCCTTTTTTGTGTCGCAAAGAAGTTAACTTTTTGGCAGTGACTTGAAAACTGGCGACACACGTGAACATTAATTATGTTGGTGCGGAAGTTAAATGATTCATTTTTTAAACATTACAGAATATCAAAAGTACGAATTATCAAACATTTAATGATTTTATTATCTATCAGATTAATGAGAGAGCGCAGGATTTGTGTATCATTCTGTTTTGAGAAGTGTAATAATTATCAATATCATCTAATAATTATTTGTATTGTTCATTTAAAAAGTTAAAGCTATATTAGTATAATAAGTAATATTAATTATTATTTAGTTTATTTCAAATTTTGGGGTAAAAAACATATTTCTTGTGAATAGTATTTAGTTTATATGTAAGGAAAACACAGGAATAATCGGTGTGTACCTGTTCTTCGTACGGAAAAGATCAAATACATGGATCATCCGGATTAAATATGACTTAACCCTGTCCGGAGAATCAAAATATTCGGAGTTTCAAAAAGAACTTAAAAATTATGATATGAGTTCATATTAAACAGAAATCTTTCTAAAACATTTAATAATTCACTTATTTGTTAAATAATTGGAGCAGATAAATAAAACCAACAATTAATGTGAACTTATTATGCATTTTAAGGGAAGAATTTACATACGTATTTAATGAACAATATCGAAATACATATGTACTTACATAATACTGTACAGTTTATACATTATCACAATTTAATGCAGTTTAAGTAATCTAAAAAATATTTTCATTTGTGAAAGAATTATAATTAAAGACAAAAAACCCGTGATTGAAAGAAATAGCACTCTCAAGTGCTAAAAAAGTGACTCGACGCGCTCGCGTAGACAAAAAACAAGTGATTGAAAGAAATCTCAAGTGCTAAAAATCTAAATAAAAATTGCAAGCTTTGAAGTTGAATAAATTTCATGTGTTTAATTTTGTAAGCACAAAATCGATGCATGAGCCGAACCATAAACAAAGACACATATAGTAAGAGCAAGCAGGAAGCTGTTTTGGGCCTAATATGGAAACCTTTTATCTGGCTTATGGCAACAATTAGGCGACAAAATAGAGGCTGAGAAAAACTGATTTAAATATTTGCACCAGTCGGCACTGGAAATGAAATGGATTATCTTATTAATATACCCTTTACTCCCCCCCCCCGTGTTTGTGTTCTGTCAAGCCTAAATGAGGGGCATCTACCTATAAGGGGGGGGGGCTTGGGCGGAGGACTTTTTAAGGGACTCTAACGCATATTCACGTAACATCTGGAGAAAATCGCCCAAAACTCTAGACCACTACATCGACAGACACGCGATGAGAAAGAATTCCGAATCTGCACACTAAGACGCTTCCCAGAGCTCAACTCTTTATAAATTCGCCCATTCGTCGGCATGATTGAATAGAAAAGAAAGACTAGAACTACTGTAAATTCACATTTCAATGTATCCACTGCTTTTTTATTAATGCTTTCTACTGGGATCAAATTTCATCATTCTGTTATTCATTTTAACGAGAACTACACTCTCGTACAAAAACTGCCCAACAGATGTAGGTTTAAATGACATTAAATTATGTAAAGTATCGGTATCGGCCGATACGATAACTTAAAAGTATCGGTATCGGCTGTTTCTGAAAATGAATTTATAGGTAAAGTATCGGTATCGGTCATCGGCGAAAATGTGGTATCGGTCGATCCCTAGAAATGACCTTTTTATTACCTTTTACATTTGCTGATGGAGATTACTCTGGTGTAAGGAACATATTGGTTGGGATCACAAATTGGTCCAGATTAATTTTCTCAGACAAAACTCGTTTAGAAGAATAGACGATCGTCCTGTTAAACTGTCATCTAACGATTCTTCGTCCATAATGTCGACCACACTTGGTGATACGAAACCATTTAGCGATGGTTAGAATTAAAAAAAAAAACACTGTTCGAAAACACTTGCGCAAACAAATGTGCCAATGAAACGACGACTCTCATCTCATTACCAAAATAAAGATTCTAGAATGGTATTGCGACTGCGTGTTTTTCTTCTGAAAAGCGAAGTATCGGTTGAAAAGTATCGGTGAAAGTGGATGAAAGCAACAGAAACCGATACTTTCCCGATACTTTTAGAATCGAAAGAACAGATACCGATACCTAAAAAAATAGGAGGTATCGGCGCCGATACTATCGGTCGATCCCTACTTATTTCGTTTTTTTCCCACTTTTTCTTCACCAAGCATTTCATAGTTTACACATCCATGAACTACCAACCATTGCATTTTAGTAACACCGCATCGTTTCGTTTAATTGTTTTTGCTTTACGCGTACCAATTTCGTTTCGTTTGCTCAGGCATGCATATTTCTGTGTTCCTCGGAAAGCAAGTAACAAGCCAAGTCCCCTACAAAGTGGAACTTCTATAAAATATTAAACATCAACTGCTATCGTACACTGCAAGAAATACCTGCAATTTTACCACACATATTTACTTTAAAATAATACAGAACAAGTGCTGTGCAGCTAGCTTTGGAATACAGGATTGTGTTCTAAATCCACTGACGAAATGACCAGAAGAAGCGTCACAGTCTAAAAACCTGAACATGCAGACATGCTTGAATTCTCCAAAACCAATAAATAAGTTTGGACAGCTCTGTTTTAGGCCGATAATTGGAAAATTTGAGCCATTTCATGTTCCATGTGCCCTTAAATTAAGTAGTCATTAAGAAATTAAGTGTTTGTTTTTAGTTTAATACTCTCTCATATAGTGAAAATCCGGAATCTTTTACACTATTTATTATATTTAGTAACATTGAAAATCGTGCACATTGTCTATTTTTACTTTCCGAACACGTACCATGTAAGGAAAGTATTGTAATAATGAAAAAATTCGACTTCGAGATTTTGGAGTATTTACACGTTTTGAGGTCTTCTGAATTCATTTATGCTATTTTTACGAGATGTATGTGTGTGTGTGTGTGTGTGTGAGTGAACACGATAGCTCATAAACTGGGCGTTCCATTGAGCTCAATCTGGGTATATATGTCATAAACCACCGTCGCAAGACCGGTATTGATTTTGGTGGGTATAGGACTTATAGTTTTTCTACAGGGCTACGACAAAGATTTCTTTTACATTATGGCCTATGGGGGGGAATTCTCAAAAGTGCGCTAACGTTTAAACGGTACATTCGATTGAGCTCAAATTGAAAAAAACTTTTTCAATTTGAAACTGAAAAATTTTCAAACTGAAATTTTTTTTTTCTGAATTATTCATAGATTAAAATTTATTTAAATGCTTGGTAATGATCTTAATCGTAAGTGTTCGGAAAGTCTAGTGGAGCCACTCCAGATTTTTTGTTTTTAAGGTCGTCGAAAACTGGATGCTACATTCTACTCATCTGTGCATTTAATCTACATCTGGACAAGTAAGAATGGCAAATTATGCCAACCGCATCAATTATGAATCTCTTTTAATACTTTTTATTTCGACAAATTTGACGAAGTATCGTCGTCAAACTTGGAGAGTTTTGGGGGATAAACCCAAAAAGCTATATACCAATCTAATTTTGCGAGACCTAGTAAAAGAAATGTAAATGTTATTTTTATCTTTTAGTTATTTATACGTCTATGTACGTATTCATTGAATTGTACTTAAAATGGATTAATCTCTCTAAGCTTCCACAGACCGTAATATATTGATGTAATTTTTAGTGCTCCTGTAGAAAATCTATAAATGCTGTATACGCTGTTTTCTACGGAGAGCATTATTTTGCAATCCTTCGCATGTATCTTTTTTATCTATGTTTGTTTGAAGTAGACAAATATCTCTGAAATACACTTTAAATAGTGACTTGCTACAGAGCGTTTATTTGAATTCCTATGTGCGATCCTGTAAAAGAGCTATAAACTCTGTTAACACTTGTTTCTCTAGTAGGGTGCATGATACACTACATAGGAATAGCACATAATTTCGTAGTGATTGATGTATGCAGGTTGAATCTAAACTCTTGGGCAAAACTTTAAGGGGCGATAGGGCACATAATAAGGAAACAAAATCACATAGCAATGTGGGGTCGGCAACGTCGTCTTCGTGTAGCTGTTAATAATCACTTTGGATAAAAGTGCCGAAACAACCGTGCACTTCCCGACCATTGTTCGTCAGAAACTAATGTATTTTTACCCGAAAACAGAAGACTAAAAATGATAGTTTAAAAAATCTATTTTATTTCATGGATGAAATTTTCGGAGACCAGCCAATTGTTTATGAAACTTTGTTAAGAAATTAGACGGACACTTCATTGCTTTTCCAAAAGTGATTATTACCGGGTAAGTTAAAACTGCGTTTTTCACCCCAGATTGCTATGCGATTACGATTCCTTATAGTGTGCCCTATCGCCCCTTAAAGTTTTGCCGAAGAGTTTAGATTCATCCTGTATTTACCGACGGGTAGATAGACAGACAGACCAACCAAAATAATAAACACTCGTCAACTTTGTTGAAAAGAGTTGAAAATAACATAATTTTCGATTGCTGCTCAATGTTTATTATATTCGCATAAACGTACGCCCCCTTCCCACCCTTTCAGAAAAAATCTTATTAGAAAATTTCAATAACAAATTTATGTGAAGAAAGTCAATCGAAAAATTTTAGCCTCCAAATCTGACATTAACTCCAAATTGATCAAAACTCCAAAGTTGTTAGAATAAATTTTTTTAATAGGATTATTTTTTCTATGCGTTTGTTTTTTTATATTCTTACTCTATGAATTATGTCATATCTCTTGGTTTTTCTTATTACCCTTTATTCTGACGGATGTGGCAACTATTAGGTGGTTACTATTTGACAAATATAATTCAATTCAAT